>WHPZ01579074.1:0-10034 GCA_016617965.1 Macrosiphum rosae | reverse complement strand
CCACGTTACACACCTAAGTTAAACAGCTAACTACTAAGGTTTGAATATTTTGAGATTTTTCATAATAGTTATTCTTGCAGCAATTGAAAAATACGAAACAATACCTACAATATAGTGGTGCATTTTGTTATTATATATTTTGGAATTCAAATTTTGACTAAATTCCTTAAAACCACGAACATTATATTATTATCATACACCTATACTGTAGAACAGAGCTTATTACACAGGCGTACAAACTTCTCCAGTTCTCCGGTGATGTCTTTACCTACATAAATATCGGAGGTCTAATAATAACAATATCAGTGGTGTTGAGTATCGCATAATATTACAAAACGTTTATTATTTTTTTTAAATAAATATCAATGTCTCATATGAAAATATTTAGAAACAATAATATACACACGTGCGTATATTATTTATGAAGTTTATCGATTTGACAGTTTAAAAAGATTGCGTTGTTTGCCCGATATATGTAGGTACTCGTGTGCGTATTGTACATAATATTATCATATTAGAGGCTTTTTATATAGGTAGTCTTTGTATATATATACATATAGAGTTAAATATATTATACATAACGAACGGGAGACTATGTTATAAATTATAATATAATACTTACGTACCTAAATGAATATTATAATATTCCTAATGATCCCACGAAACGTCGAGATATAATCGTCGAGTATGGTTAATTTTCGTATACAATAATAATAATAACATGTAAGTTATTCCCAAATAGTGAGGGTAAATATACGTATATATATATATAATATTAGAATATACCTAGCATAGTAGCATATACATATATATATACGAGTTTTCTAGGCTCGTGTATAGCACATAGGTCCTATACCTATAGGTAGGTATATATAATTTAATATATAAATGCTGAAAACAAATATAACATCATAATACACCATTAGGTATACGTTTAATGTGTATTTTGTATTACCTACCTATTAAAGGAATGAAACCTACGTATACGAGACGCTTTTGGTCGTGGTCGCGGTGCGAGTGGCGGTGGACCGCGGTAGTGGTGTCGATGGTCGCTGTCGGGCGGAGACGGCGGGGTAACGCTCTTGTCGGGATATTAGATTTTTATCCGGATATGTAAAATTATGTAAAACGACATTAGCATAATTATTGTATTCGGGAGTCCCCGCAAATCATTTTACCTATCACGAAGTCGTAAGGAATATAATATTATTATCATTATTATTATAATATAACAACGGCACAACGCGGGATATAATAACGCTTCGAATAAAAATATGGATATATATTTACATAATATTATATTACATTTTATGTGTGCTACAACTACAACAGTCGTCCGAGCGACCCCCGAGCACCGCACGCCATATTATACTCTGTTTATATACCGACTGATAATAAAAAAAAATATTTATTTTTTTCAATTACCACTTGTTGTTATATTACACAGTATCATAGTAATAGTTTACAGCCGATATGGTAGCCATCGCCGTCGCTACTTGCGCCGTAAAATCTGTTATCGATCAATGCACCACGCATATTATATTATAATAATTTTACGTGCGTTTTATTTAAGTTGTTGTTGTTAAAGTAATAATATTAGATCGTTCCGATAAGCTGTACCGTTTGTTGTGTGCAGGTGTACAAATATATTACAATATATGAGAGCTTGTTTATTATTTTCGAATCGCAAATAGCGCAGTGTCTCGGGAGCTGTAAGATATGACTTAAAAATCCAAGGCTAGGTCGGTTGGTTGTATTTTTTAACCGAAATAGTCAATAGATCTGATGATAGAAAAAAATCGATACATTTAAACTCAACGGTTAGCGCTTTTTTCTTTTAACTCGGTCAAGTGAACCTCGCGGATTGACGCAAAAATGTATAATATTATATCGTATAACTGCAGCATTTAAATTGGCCGCAATTGGGGTCAATGCAAATTCCAATGTTGTTGGTAGCAACCTGAAGTGAGATGTGATATGAATAAGACGTGCCCATCATTGATCTCGGTGGTTTCAACATAATTCTGCAACCGAGGCGTATGCAGTTTTAATGTCTACTCATCACTGTACTGCATAGTATTCGTATTGATTGATATCATCTTCGCTGTCACATGAGCAAAATATAATATCACAGCATTGTTGTACAGCCATAATAACCAACCAGCGATCATCCGAATTATAAACACGGTCACAAAACGATGGAAAATCGATAAAATTGAAAAAAAAAAAATTCATATAACCAAACCAAATTTGTGTAGAATCAGACTTTGTCAACGGAACTGAAGGATTTTTAAATAGATTGCGATTTGTGAATACTTATTTTTAGAGAGCTCTGTAGTTGTTATTGTGCCGTCTATATATCTATTATTGCTTATATATAAATAATTTATGTTTGTTTTTATTGTTTAACTCGTTTACTTAATATATAATTTATTAATTTTTGTTTATTCGGGTTTTGCGGCTTCGACAACTGAGGTCATTAGCCTGTGGAACTGTGAGGGAGGGTACTGACGTACTGTAGGTTTTGAACATGTGTGTGTTTGTTTTGGCAGAATTTTTAAGTGGACACCTGTAGCCTGTAAGTATCTGCTATGCATGGGCGGCCTCTCACCGTGATTGCCCGAAGGAAAATGCCACCTTTGGCAAAGTTCGGACGGTGCGCGTCGAAATCGACGCCGTTGTCCACTTGGCCACTTCACCCCCTCCATATATTATTGTACTTACATTTTTTTTTGCTGATTTAATAAAGCCATAATATCTGTTGCACTATTATAGCCTCTATCCGTGAGAAATCTGTATATCTTGCGGCTATTCGAGATCACTAAAATTATGCACACCAAATATACATTTTCAAACAAATCATACGAATACAGATCAATTATAATAAATATAATTATAATTTACTATTATCATGCGATGATATTATAACCAATGATTTAGTTATAAAATGAAGGAAATTGTTAGATCGAAAGTGGATTGTTTTAAATACAAGCACTTTTTTTTTATTAAATGCAGTAAAAATAAGTAAAAATCAGAATATACTATCTGAAAATTCTTCGGAGTATCTTTATGAAGGTGAATTTATAATCGCAATTTATTAAAAGCTGGATACAACAACAAGGCTAAAACACACACACACAAATGGACCTAGTTAAAAGTGTATCGATTGTTATATATAGCTATATGTTAGGTTAGGTAGCCTATATTATAGTCACATAACGCCACATCGTTCATCTGCACATTGTATGCGAACATGTGGCGGTATACTATGGCGTACAGCGGTCACTGCTGCAGCAGTCCTTGATGGGCACCTATACCATTACCATAATATATTATAACTACCACTACTATATAGGTACACGTAATAATAATATATTACTATATGGACTACGTATCATAATATTTTATTCGTATATCGTGTATCATATTATCGTCGTTTTATTTCGTCCGCTATATTTATCACGGCCTATATGGCCATATAGGATCCTTGGCATTTTACGACGAAACTATGCGACTTATGTGCGTACCTTATATGTATTATAGGCCTTGCGCGGACGGTGATCTAGTAAAAAAATAAAAATTCCCATCGCCAAACCGTGGGCAGGGATTTGTCGAGGAAAAAATACTCCGTCCGCCGATTAAAATTTTAAATGTCAATGGAACCACGATGAAAGTGGCCTGCACGGACGTCCGCGAGCATACCTATAATAATTAATACGCGTATCGCAAAGATCAAACCTAAGACACTTCTATATAGTATACCTATACATAGTTATTGTGATTATTTTTATCGTTTTACGTATTATATAATGCCAACGAAGGTAAACTATATAAACATCGTGATACGCGTATCACCGTGATATAATCCTGGGGTCAATGTCAAAAATGTTTTTTAAAAAAACTGTCCGAGTATCATATGATTATAATAATGCACCTATCGTTATAATATATATTTTATTTATTGAACTAAAACATCGGCAACTATGGCTATTGTCCATTTGTAAGGGTGGTCAAGGTTGGTCTTAGAAACACGCACACACATGACGTATGTGAGTTATTCGTCGCTAAAAAACCGGCTGGTCACCCATCCGGGAGCTAGTGACGATGCATCCACTTGGTGACTGCGGCCAATCGCCGTGCCTCGCCGGGCTCCTATAATATATTTTATAGGTTCTTCAGGTCTCTAAGTATTCGGGACTGCGGGTGAGGGGGTGTGCGTGCTTAGTACCATAAAGACTGCTGTCTTATCATAAATTTTATCTGGTGTGCGAGGGGGAAGGGGAAGTTTTATTTGGTCCGCCAAAAGCCCTGCATGATCGGCTAAAATGTCCCACCCGGACAGACTTAAAATTATCATATTATTCGATAGAGTATAATGCCCAAATATAGTACACGAATAATAATATAATAGGTACGTAGGTTAAGACTTTGGCAGCAGAAATAATATATACCTTCGCGAAATCCGTTTAAAAATTAGGCGTAATAATATAATACATATTATGTTCGTATAGTTGTAATAAATTATAATCTTAGTCTATTTTTGTTTTTCGTATATATTTATTCTAATGATAAATTGTTTTTCCCGTGACATTCGCGTATGAAATAAATCTGGATTAAAATGGATTTATAAACTATATAATATGTACTTTTCAATTCTAGAACATGATTTCGTTTTCTGAAACCAGTTGTGCAAATTTTTCTCTTGTAAATACTTAAAAACAGTCATGTGCGGATAATATACCTAATACTAGGTAACATTAAACATTAATATTTAAACATTAAATTTCTACTCCATATTACAATTTTAAATATATTTTATAATTAATTTTTTTTTAAAAATAATTTTACACTTATGAATATAATTGGTATATTAATATATTATACGACCCGTTATTTTCTGAAACCTTGCACATTATAATATATTATACATTTTTGACCTAATAATAATATATAAGTTGCTTATTCAATTTCTTTCATTATAATATACTTAAACACTTAAACAGGTTTTAAATAATATAATAATATGTATTATGTTGCAACAATTATGACACGTCTACAAAACACAAAATCTAAAAATTTGTATTTTTTAGAAAAAAAAACTTTTTCTAATAGATAGAGATCGACTAAATACTGTCATTTTTTTACAAAATATTTTCAATGTATGGCATATAAATTATCAAAGTTGTCCAAATTTTAAATTAAATTAAGCATAATAAATTATTATGTAGGTAGGTAGGTAGGTACCTACCTATTATTTAAATATTTAATATACCTCTATATTTCTATGGTAAATAAATACAAATTAGGCAAGTAAAAAGTACCCAACGTCTTTATGGGCTGACAGCTGACACAAGTCCCTCTAATATTCTTGTTAAAATTTATATTTATAAAATTATATGTGTTGCTCATGATAAAATATTAATTGACACCTTTTTAAAATTTGAACCGGTAACCACACGTCTTAAGCGTCGTAGATCATCGTAAGTACATTTTTAATAAAGTCTTACATATTCCTGGCTGAAATTATGAAAAAACTATATTATGTGCATAATTATCATAATAATATATAATATGATGCCCGCTATAGTGCCATTATTTACAAAGAATATTATTCAATATCGGTAAATATAGTACCTGCCTACAAACAATTTGTTTTTCTTTTTCAATTACAGAAGAACATTTATTCACAATTTTTATTTAATATATTCATATAGTAGGTTATAACAATAAGCAAATTAGATAAACCGAAAATAAATAGGACTGGATAGGCGAAGACATCCATTGGCGGCCCGCTGGTAGTACTACCTGCAGCACTTACTCCAAAATTATGGTTTACAACATTTTCAGAACTCACATAATGTGCCAACAAACGGAAACAAACATGGCGGTGCAATACCTCGACATAATTATTTATGCTCTCGTTTTCCCGTAATTTTTTTAAATTTTTTTTCACGATCATTTTGAAAAGTACTGAGATTTGTATACCTTTTGACGTCGCATTGACCAATACGATATAATTCTCTACAAATTCGCAAATTCCCTTGTATCTTATAACTATAAGAGTACACATACAATTTCACTGTAGTTTATAAATTGTAACCTACAGCAATTACATGTTTACACTAATCGAGTAGGTAACTTGCTCATCTCTGCTTATATACATATAATAAAAGTATATAATATAGTCTAATATCCGTTTGTTGTGATTGTTTGGTCAATGCTAAATCCACTTGTACACTTAAAACAACCTTATGAGCTTTTTTGTTTCAATTTTCAAACAAAAGTAATAGTGTTAATTTTGAGTTCACTTTAAACGAACACATTTGTAGTATTGTTAGACATTTTCTCAGATCAATAATAACAATAATAAAAATAATAATAATCATCATGTTATCAAATGTTACTATTCACTTTCTGTTTCGACAATATACAGGATGATAACTATAAGTATACTACCCTCCCCCCTTTTTTCTTCAACAACATGCAGAAATTAAAAATATGATTTTTGACATTTTTAAATATACTTAAAGCAATAAATATTTCCAAATTCATGAAATTCTTTGTATTACCTAAGTACTTAATACAAACTTCTGATTTTCAAATTAGAACACCCCTTGTAAATTGTTTCGCGGATAATTTTTCTGATATTTTTGAGGTATCAGAATCAAAATTGGAAATACTAGTTTTTGAGTTATTTAACATACGTTATAGGACAATAATTCCTAATTATAGGACAATAGGATAATAGTCTATAATAAAACCCATTTGGTTTGGAAGATATATGGGGGTATGATGATTTGGAAATGTTAGTGACAGTGCTGTAGCTGAGGGAGGATGGGTGGATAGCCCCCCCCCTTGGAAATTTTTAACATGATGTTTTAATCACGGTAAAAAAAAAAATAAATAATGTAGGTTATAAAACAATGATATTGATACCCATGATATTTATTATTTATTTGGTATTTTAAATTTTTATCAGAGTTACCAAAAAGTAGTGATAATTATTGTTCTGTGTTATAACGGACCACGGTTGTAATATCAAGTGTATACTGATACTACACCATCACGGAATATAAACCCTAAACTCTGATGATGTACACAAAAATATAAAAATTGATAAGAATTGGTTAATCTTAATAGTTAATTCTTAATGTGAAGTTTTTGTTTAAATTTTTTAGACATTTATATACATTATACATATAAAAAAATATATAACAATTGATTTCTTTCGTGAAGAGAGAATTAGAATATCTATTTGTGTATTACATTTTTTAAATCGCCCCCCCCCCTTAATCGGGCTCCAGCTACGGTACTGGTTAGTGATTTCTCTATCAACATTAATAGTTTGTAAAAATTGTCCAAGTATGATAAATACTAGATTCAATATAATATTATATCTATTTTATATTTTTGCAAAACCATTTGTAAGTTCAGTATAAACATTTTAATAACTGAGATACAACTCGTTATAGTTTTGAAATAAGTACATTAAAACTTTATCCTTAAATTCTTTATAGTAAAATAAGGGAGGGGGGGTAATTTGAAAACCAGAAGTTTGTATCATCGCTGGACACTCCTCATAAATAGTATAAAAAATGCAAAAACTTAAAAACACTGCTTTTAAAATTGTAACTACTAGTTACAACTAATCGAGTGACTTGCACATCATCTCTGCTTTACCCATACACAAATAATATTATATACCTAGTCTCTAATATCCAACTGATACGCTTGTTTGGACGACGCTAAACCTAATTGCACACACAAAACCACTTTATGATATTTGTTGTCCTGTATAAAAGTAAGTGTTAATTTTGAGTTCACTCGTCCAAGTACATTTTGAAAATTTCAAAACTCAGAAATTTAATAAGTTCGTTATTAAAGAAAAAAAAACTGTTTTTTACTGCATATTTACACAAAACGAGATGCATTACGTACTCGCAGATGCGGCCACAGGATTTCTATGAACCAGTGCAGTTAAAGTTATGGAGCCCCAAAATGTATTTTGGTCTACATCCACATTCATTTGATTGAAATAATTTTTTTTTCCAAATGCATTTCAAAATGCATGGTTATTGGTTACCATGAATAAATTAAACAATTATGCAAATTTCTGGCTCACATTTATTTAATATATGTTTGAATTTAAATCTCGTATGTATTTAAGTGGGTATTTATAGGGGGGGGGGTCCATGGGATCCGGACCACTCCCATTGACTCATGTCTTGTACATGTTAAATATTGTGTTTTTACATGATTAAGAAAAACAAATTTTATCATGTGGTAGTAGGATACGAAAGAATTTGAAAAACTTTTCGTCGCTTCAATTATCAAAATGTTCAATTGATATCGTGATTTTTTTTTTGTTATAATTTTTAAATTTTCATTGCCATTATATCATATTGTAATTTTGCATAGTATTTTCATTGCCAGAACAAATCTCAAAATCCCGGTTTGAGCAACTCCCCTTGTGGGCGTAGGAGGGTGAAAAATACTTAACGACCTATTCTCGTACCTATAAAATGTACAAAAACAATTTTATCCGAATCGGTTGAGCCGTTACGGAGGAGTTCGTACAGTAGGTACACCGTGATACAAGATATTTTTATATATTAGGTGATTAAAAACTCAACAATTTTATATGGGCTTATAAGCTCCCCCCCACGGCTCTGTGTTCTGAAAATGATCTAGACCCTCCCCATGGAAAATTCCTAAACACGCCACTGGATCAACTCACTTATTATAGTCATATATAGACTAGGTATAGAATATTATAGTTATCTATATTAGTTACCTATTTTATATTTATATTTGTTCGCATATTTGGCACTGCCAAGTGCCAACTTCTTACGTTTTATTTAACGATCTAAAGATCCAGATGAATAGTTTGCAGTGATGCATTTATAGAGTTTGCTCTATAGGTACCTACCAGAGTGGGTCCTCCAAATGTATGTACACCCTGTGACCCACGAGAAACCAGTGAAATTGCACCACTTGGTACCCTACGTGGGCGCCACTGCGCAAGCGTGAAGGTCGTATTAAGACTTTTCGAAATGTTATTCGAAAACGTTGCTGGCACTTGTTAACCGTTATAATTATCCGATCGGACATGTCGAACTATCTGCAAATCGTAAAATATCTATTAAACTGCATGACGTACTATGTATAATATAGCCACACACAGGAGGTATATAGAAGTACAACTATAATATAAAATAAATATATTAATATACTTGAAGTCTACGTCTCAATACATGTAGGTATGTATTATAGGGGAGCTAACTGGTGATCGTGGCACGACGACAACGCTGTAAATAACGGCCGGCGCCTGCCTACACGGATCGTGTAAGAGCCTGGAAATACAGAACGCTAAAAAATATAGCTTTATTATTATTATTATATTGTACGCACACACATATAGGTACTTTCGTTTTAACGTCGTAATTTTTATTACTTTTGCGTACAACAAAATAAAAATACCGCGCATAACGCAACGACGGCATAATATACCTTGTTAAACGTCCTGCGTACATACCCATTAATACGATTTATAATAATATTATATAGTGCATATTATTATTATAGACCACCGGTGCAACTCAAATATTTGTATATATAATAATAATAATAATAAATAATAGTCGTGTTTATTGTAGCGGTATACCTGTATAATATATACTACCTACATAATATATTACGAGTATAGGTAGGTACACCACATTATGAACTATACATCGTGTGCCCAATATAATAATAATATAATATATAGGTGTACTCCCGTCCGTCCATTAATTACGTCGTTGTTTATTGGCTAGTCGAGATCTTTTCCATTTTATTTTTTATTTTTTTTCCGACTAACTACGGGAATTGAACCCATATACTTCAATTCTCATTGCGATATTATTGTATACAACAGCCTCATTGTACGATGTCTGCAGTGTGGGTTGGATCTATTGGATGGGTCGCGTTGGGAAGACTTGACGTGTCAATATCTGCGATCATGGATAAGAAGTAGTAGAAGAACACAGAGCTAC
>WHPZ01579069.1:3417-21041 GCA_016617965.1 Macrosiphum rosae | reverse complement strand
CGCTAAAATTGAATTTCATTTCTGTCGACGCATATCTTGTCGAAAGAGGAGACACATAGGTATCATATACAGAGTTAGACATGGTTCAAAAAAGAATAATCTAAATTAAACTATAAGCTTAAATCGAAAAAAAAACAATAACACAATGAAGATTGATGATTATTAAAAAAATTAAGGTCGAAACAAGATTGAAATATGATATAACTATGTAGGTAGAAAACTAGAAAAGTAGAAAATGCAAATTATCGAATTATAATAAAAACGTGCTTAAACAGTGTATGATGATAAGCGTTATCTATAATCAGTAATTTAAATAATATAATTATTTCTTATCATGATTTTTTTATTAGCCTCACGCCCTCACCATTCTATGAGCCATTCAGAAATTAAAATAAAATTATACTTAATTCGTGATTACTGATTAGCCTTTAAAAATTAATTTTTAAGATATCATTATATAATATTAAATATATTATTATCAGTGATATTTTCATAGACATGAAGTCCAATTACCTAGTACCATAGACCTATAAACTAAGTTAATATGTCTATGCGTAGCAGTTAGTACTTAGTACCTACATTTCTGTGTAGTGTGTACTTACTAAAGTACTACCTACTACCTGATTTGTATATAGTACTATTGACTTAGTAGGTATTGAGTAGGTTTCCACTTTTCGAGTTTCTATTAGAAAGTAGAAACTATAATTGAAAACAACGTACATTAATTTAACTTGAAAACTACTGTATTATGAATTATGATTGAATTATTCTAGTAGTAAATTATAATGATAGCATGATAAATGTATGTAATATGTACCTATTATTAAAAGGCAATTAACTATATATTTAAATATAGTGATAATGTCAAACAATGAAATTAAATAATAAATATTTAAATATTAAGTCAATTTTTGTAATGTTGATAGTTACCAATTATAAAAATGTAATTAAAATAAAAACTAAGTATAATATTTAAAAAGAAAACGTGACATCTTCTTTACTAGGTACACAACTTCAAGAAGGTTGGTGGAGTTTCTGTTACCTATAAATCCCAAAACCTTTTTGAAAACTGACTAACATCTGACAACAAATATATTATTTAGGTAGGTACTAAAAAAACTAAATAAATTTAGCTTTTGTCGACATCTGAATAGGTACTGAGTAGATGAATAGAGCATTTTTTAAATCAATTTAAAGATAAGTGAAATATATTTTTATATTGAATTGTAGGTTGTGTATTGAACCATAAGTTGATGTGTATATTGTGTATTAAACTGTTACATTAAGCAATTTCATTTTATATATTTTTCTCATTACTGTTAATTTTTATCTAGGTTTTGAATATTGCTGCTGGCAAAAGTATTGTTATAATATTATAATTGAATTATAATAAACATTGTTGTATAGTAAACCTTCTATTACAGTTTTGTTTAAAGTTAATTTTACATTATATCTACCTATATAAATTTACAAATAAAATAGAATTGAAAAAAAAAAATCAACCTAGGTACTAGGCACAAATAGAGTTTCTACATAGGTTAGGTAACTTACTAAACCTACCTATTAATTTAATTACACCTATATATTATTTATAAATTATTTGTGTAATTAAAATGTTTAGTTTCTTGTATTTTAGCCACAGCCGAAAAATTAAAAGAAGAAAATATATTGATCCCAAGTCTTAACCTAAAATATAAGACTATCAGGTCCACATTTTTGGAGACTGATTTTGATTAAACTCTGTCTATGTATAAAAATGTTCTTAGTCAAAATATTTAAGTAATAAGTACCTATGTAAAAGAAAGAAGAAAGCCTACAAACTACTAACAACAAAGTTTATAGATTATTTTGTTCAAATGAATTATGATAATATTTCTTTTAATATGATACCTACTTAATAACAATAATTTGAAATATTTTTTAACCTATCTCTATTAAAATATATACTTTTTTTAATACCTACGGGCTACGAACCACCTATTTAAATTTCTCTTATCTAATAAAATCAGAAATTATAAGAGTTAGTAGGCTCTATGCAATAAAATACAATTGCTATTGAATAATTCAATAATAATGCTATAACTATAATTCCAGAAATGTTTAATTCACATTGAAATATTTTTGGTTAGGTAGGTATGCCAATTAAATGTATATTTGGAAACAATTAATTCAAAGTTCCAAATCTTAAATGTTTTAATTTAATTTTAAATGTGCATACATTGTAGAATGTAGGGCATATAAATTATTCAATTACCTACTGTGTACACCGTACAAATATTGTTGATACACTAATATTATTTAAATATAAGTATAGGCAGGCAAATTAATTATAATATAGGTACCTAATAAATATTGTTCAAATGGAAGCATAAAGCTAATTAAACACAAATAATAACTAGGTATCTAAAATTGGTTATAAGTACTACTTTGGTTAGTGATTAGCTACCTAGTACTTACAAGGCAATTTACTATTATTTAGTTCTTAATTGTTATATATTTTTATTTGTTATCAGTTTATAATTCGCACTCCTAAAAATAATAGTGACACAAATCAAAATATCAAAATGTTGGGAAATGACTTAATGTTTCACTATGTAATTTACTCATTATAAATAGGATTATTAATTTTTCTTTTTTCAATCTTATATCATTCTTAATATTATATAGTTTACTTGTATATGCTTAAAATAATAAATTAAGTACCATTTCCTCTTATTGTTTTATTGTAAATCTGATTTCAGTTTGACTTGTGCCATTATTTCTACTTGGAAAAAAAATATTTTTAGATTTATGCCACATAAAATTAAATAAAATTTGTAATAATAATATTATTTATAACATTTAAGATCAATAACTCTTAGATACAAAATAATAGGTACTGGTATGTAAATATTTGTTATTATTGCATGTTTTCAATACAAAATACATTTTAGGTAGGTACTTAAAAAAAATGTTGGGTAGTACTTTTGAGATAATATTTATTTATACAACATATTATAATATTTAACAACAAGGCGCTTTGATCTTGAACTTAATAATATTAAATTATAATATTGATAAAACTACTATAGTTATTCTTATAATAGGTACAATAATATTTTATGAATAAAATTTAAATAATTTTTCCCATGTGAAACTGTTACCTTTGAGATATTTTGCTTTATTCCAGCTAGAAAAATATTGTGTAGGTACACATTAGGTAACAACATTAGTCAGGCCAGAATAAGTCACATCTAAGTGTAGATATTCCAGCTGGAAACTAATAAACTATATTTTATTTTAAGCAGAAATAAGGAAATTTGAGCTCATAAACTGTCTTCAATATTATTATATAAATAAAAAATGTCAAGCATACTAAAATATAAAGGTAATAACTCAAAAAACGTATTTTTGAGTTGTGTCATTATTCTTTCAGTGGTGCGAATTATATTTATGAATAAAGTATAATAAAATAAACATTAATTTAAGCAACTTTCTATTTATGTAAATTCAAGCATATTCTATTAAACTAAAATATAACTATTAATTCTTATTAATTCTTAATTTATTACTTACCCAATTTTCTGTATCGTTAAAATAGTACATTTTAGCTCCATACATATTAAACGTATCTTTGAGTTTTTTTTTAAAAATTTGTGCTGCTCTAAATTTAATAAAAAAAAAAACATGTGTTAATTACATTTAAACTGTTTAAAATTAATTTATTATACTTTACTTTAATGATTTAAAAGATATGAATAACTTTGAATCATCTTCACATTCAAACTTCAGTAACAGTGATGGATGATTGATCACAAAATAGTTAATTTCCTATAATATAAATAAGTAGGTATTAATTTATAAATTAAGTATATTTCTAGTTAATAATATTAAATTCCTACAGTTCTGATGTAATATTTATTATTATTTCCCCTTGATAGTCCATAGATCATCATAATTGTGTTACGCAGGCTTTTTTGTACAATCAGTGGCTTATTAGTATCACTTTCTGGCAGGAATGTTCCATTGTACGTGTCAATAGCAATGTCAACTGCAGCTAAACTTCTATACATTATATAGCCAAAACCTTTATTTAAACCTCCACTGCCTTTCAGTAGTCGCACACTGTAAATTGAACCACACTTTCTGAAATATAAAAGAAGTTGATAAATAGTTTTGAGTTTAAATATGTTTTTAACAGCATGACACGTTGTATACTTGTATCCGTCTTACAAACGTAAAACATGGCAAATTTTATGTTCACAATAATATATTTTACCGATACTGTGTAATTTCTAAAATTAGAGTGAAAAACCTCTTTTAAAATTTAAAGGTAAGATTATATAGATTCTAGGGCATTTCAATATCTCATAGGCTTTTTATTATTTTTTAATTTTAAAGCGAGTTATAATAGTATTTTAAAATTGTAAATTGTTTGTACATCTTAAAATACTCATAACTCGCTTTAAAATTAAAATATAAAAAAAAGCCCATCTAAGATGTCCTAGATAACAATCTTACATTAGTTACATTTAAACTTTATAAGAAGTAATTTCACTATAGTTTTAGAAACTACTGAGTAAAATCAATTATTGTGAACGTAAAATGTTCAGTATTGTACGTTTGTAAGATGAACAGTTGACTAATAATACCGATATAATTTATGCCAGAGGACACTTTCAAATATTACAACTACCTATAGAATGATCGTAAGTTACTCCCGTACTCGATTATATGATAATATAATTTTACCAAAATATAGAAGTATTTTTCGTAGGTACATTATTCTATGCTTAATGAAAAAATAAATTTATTAGTACAATTTTCAGTTAAAATTAAAATGTATCAAATATAAGTTGGAGTTTTCATAAAGTTAATATAATCTTAATTTCTATAGACTATATCTAATCATATACAAATTGATTGAATATAATGTTAAAATGTACCTAATTAACTAATTATAATAGGGATTTAACTTTATTTAACCTACCTATACTCTGTTTGACTGTTTAATTATCGGAATCTATCTACATAGTATTGATAGGTGCAAATCACCAAGCCCGGATTAAGGATCAATTGGGCCCCGCCCCCCGAGACACCATACACTTAGTGGCCCCTTTTAAACTTGATCTTCAAAATAATTGTATCATTACATATTAAGTAACGACTTTATATAATATTGTATAATTTTTTACTACCTATACAAAAAATATACAGGGTGTATCTTATATCTTTGTACGTGGGTTTTTTTAAACAATTATGGATCAATGATATGGAATTTCGTTAAAACAAAAAAAGACGTGTTTCTTTATTTTTAACAGGGACTATTTTTATAACATTTTAAAAATTTTCAAACTCGCAGTTGTACCAATAATAAAATTGACTTATTTTTTCAAATGGTAACCACTATATTTTTTGATGAATTCTGGTGAAGCGTTTTTTCTGAACATTTTGACAGTCAAATGATAAATTTTGGTACCCTAGGTTATTAACTATGGTCCTCTAAAGTTTAGTATAATATGCATTAATACTGTTGACTGAAATACCTAATTTACAAGAGCTAAATAATTTCTTCTTATAACTACCTTTTTATATAGGTACTTAAATAGTTAAATCGGTAATCTAAAACAATAAAAAAAAAAAAAACAACAAAACAAAATTGTTGGCAAACATAGTTCATTATTTATAGTAATTTTTCGTGATATAAAATTGGGAACAATTTTATTTTATAATTATTAATAATAATTTATCTACTATATACCTACCTACTAAGTATTAATTTTTTTATAAACTGTCTTGGACGTGTTAAAAAAATATATTTTGGGGATAAAGATGGACCCCCAAAATCAATGGACCCCGGGACCGTACCCCCTCTTATTCCGGGCTTGAAAATCACCCAAAAATTAGGGGGGTTTAAGCACACAAGATTTTTTAAAGGAAGCAAAGCCATGAGGCTTTGCCCTACACACTCCTCATCTATTGAGAAACCAGTGATTCTTAGCCTTTTTTTAATCACATTTTATAATATTAACCTAGCCGTAAAATAAAACAGTACTTAAATAGGTATGTTTTTTAATTTTAAAATATATTAAACAATGCATATAGCATATATATATATAGCACAAAACAGTTTACATACTCGTACATATTAGTCACTAAATAATAATAAAATACAATAAATACAACTTAAAAAAGGGGATAAGTGGATTTCGCTCTGCTGTACAGTAGGTTACAAGTGGATCAATGTATAATAGATTGTATTAAACTCGAATTCAATGTTTGTATAAGAAAAACGATTCTGAGCGGAGGCGGTTAACCAGTCTAAATATTTTATATTGTTATTATTTATTATAGCCTGTAAGTTGAATTAATATTATATTATTTTTTTTTATTCGTTTCTATGTTGATAAACAAGGTGTTAGAAATTAAAATTCCGGTTATAGCGGTTTTTCGTTATGACGTGTCTGTGGTTTTTCCCGTGGCATTAAATAACAATTGAAAAATATGATCAAATCCAAATTACCAAATGATCTCTCTAAAGTACCATCTTGATCCAATTTGCTAAAAGAAAGGATACAGATATGTTGAAATCGAAGAACTACTTTTGGTAGACATTTTTTATACAAGATAAAAAAAAAAATGAATAAACACTAGGTATTGTAAAGCCACTGGCTTCCACACTCCACTCAGAATCTAAAAATTTCACAATTTTATAATTTTTCCACTGATTTTAAAATGTTGGCCGAACACTTTTCTAAGTCCACAGAATACTGGTTAAGAATCACTTTCTAAACTAACTTATTTGGGTGTGTCTGCAACTTATACGTATTATAGGTTTAAAATTTTAATAGTAACATATTTTTGTGTGAATACTATGGAAAGTATTGGTATTGATATAATATGACAATACAATACTCAATTAAATATAAGTATCATGATTTTCGGGATACTTGGTCGTATTAGGTAACAATAACTGAATAACGACAAAAAAAAATATAATTGTTATATTATTACTTTAATAGTCAATAATAAAAGAATATTGCAGCGAGATTTCGCATCGTTTAAGTGAAAAAAAAACCAGAATTCATCCATAATTTCATTGTCTAAAAGTTCAATTCCAATAGGAACAAAAAGCGATATTAAATGGTGCTGTTCATCAGCTGATGTATGAGGTCATATTTGGTCATATGCTCAACGGTGATATCTCCTTAGTCCTTGGAATTCAATCACATATGGAAACGGGACTGGTGTAGGGGTATAATATTGTAGGTACTCGTATATGCATCGTACGTCCAACAGATTATATTTTATTCCAGCAGATAGTTTTTTTTATTTTTGCAAAGAAAAATCATTACACGTTATTAAATACTTATTAATCTCGGATAAAATGCAAATCGTATTCCCCCCCCCCCCCGGAGGTGTGGGAGGTCAACTGAATCGTAACTAGGTATAGTGAACGACAATGATTTTCAACTACTCGCACTCCTCAAAATACGAATACGATTTACGTCTCCCCGGTGTAACATAGCGTCTCTATACTACAACGTCCCTCTGGTTGCTGTATGCTTACTTGGCGAAGTTGACGAACTTCTCAATGGTGTAGTGCTGTGGCAGATTTCCCACGTAGACCTCGCGATCGTTGTCTGGCTCTGGGTCATCCCGCTGGCTGGTCGGCTTGTACACTATCTGTGAGTTGATGGTCATTATGGCGTAGTCCATATCCACCAGCAAGTCGGCCATAACAATATTACGATTTTTATTGAAATTTATAGTCTGATAGGATGGCGGAAAGGGAATTGTAGACGCACGGTGCCCAAAGCAAAAAAACGGGTGTCGGTCTGTGCGCAAGCTGAGACCTTGCGACCAAATGAAGACTTCGGCGAAATGCAAATCCCTTGGGTAATGGGTGGCGGGCCGCGGGCCGCGGGCGACCATCGGGCGAGAGCAGACACGAAGGGATTGAGAAGGGGTTGACCTTGGCAGTCGCGGTTGTCGTCGTGATGTCTGCCACGTCTGACTGCATCGTTGACCGGGGCGGTGTGGGGGGACCAGACGGTTCTGTCAAGAGACGATAGTGTCCAACGGTGATACGTTTTTATTTTTACATTGCATATTATTATTATTATTATTATTATTATTATTTTTATTATTATTGACGTTATCGTAACTTAAAATCGGCTGTCGGTCGTGTATACAACTACTGTCCCACTATAATATTATACTATTGCTATAGTAATAATAATAATACTACGCGATCAACAATATCGTACTATTATGTGTAAAATATATATTATCATTATTATTGTTGTTATTTAGCTTTTAGACTATCTATCAATATAATATAATTTATAACATTATTATTATTGTAATAATTTATAAACACAACAGCAAGCGCTTATCGTTTGTAGGAACTAGGAAATGTCAGCTAAACATATTTTATAGTTTTTATTACAAGTAAAATAAATCTCTTATTATAAAGCACGGTTGTCTACGGTTGTAGACAACCGTGCAATAAAGTACCTACGCCAAATCAAATCACACAAATTACGGCCGACCGCAACGGAGTCATTTACCAGGTGGAGTTACCAGATTTTTTTGAGAGTGGGTGTGGCAGTTAGAAGAGACTTTACATTACTTATCCCAAAATAAAAATAATAGTTTAAAATTAGATATTTTTGAAAACAAAAATGCTTGTATGTTCTCATACTGTATTATTTTGATTTATAAGCTGTGGATATTATTATATTTGGATTACCTATTTACCTATATGGCTGTATATTTATATAAATCTATAGAGTACCTACGCATAATAATATTAATTGTACTATTGACTACAATTCCGTTAATTTGTAGTAGATTAAAAACTACACATCAATTAATAATATATTATATTTGAACGACAAACGTGTTATTAGGTATATAAAATAACTTCTACAAACAATTAATACAAAATTGTTATACCAAGTAATAGTAATTTTGCGAGTTAAAAAATATAGACATTCATTTCTAGATAATTTTATTTATTCACAAAGTACAAAATATGTTATGAATATCAGAGGTAAGTAATATAAACAAAATTGAGTATTATCCTATATTTATGGTGTACCTATATCATATTAGCGTCCTATGTGTTGAAATGTTGAATACATAATGCCAAATCAATAATTGACAAAATTAAATATACACAGTTTAGTTCACAATATTAATTTTTAATTTAGGTAGGTACCTATATATTATACTTGAAAAATAAATTTAAATTTTTAATAGATAATAGATATTGAATAATTTTTAAAACTTAACCTAACATTACCTAACTATTTGTAGGTAATATAATATTATGTATATTTTATAACAATAGTAAATATTATAATTTATAGTTTATATTTTTGCACACTTTTAATTAGGAAACAAAGTTTCCAGAAATGTAACAAAATAATAATTTTTTATATTATTTAATTTAAGTATTTGAGTATTACCTATGGTAATATACTATTAACTAATGAGTAATAACAAATAATTTATTATAATATATGTATACTCTTTGTAGTTGGCACATAGTTGTACAATTATAAACCTATCAGTGGCGTATACAAAGGGGACATGGGGGGTCGGATCCGCTCCCTTTGGCTTTGGAGTGGATAATCTTCCAAATTGTGTTTGATGTGATTTTTGATTCAATTCAAATTCTATTCATTGTTCCTTATTGTTAAATATTTTACTACCTAAGTAAAAAGTTTTGAGAGGGTGGGGGATTTTCCGATTTTTCACTCCCATTTAACTATGTCGTTTTATTTTTTTGATCCCCCCCTTTCAGAAATTATATCTATGCCACTGAAACCTATATTCACTATATTGGATTATTTGGATTTGAGTTACCTATATAATATTATTCACCCTATTTAAAAATATTATCTATTGATTGTAGTTTA
Source organism: Macrosiphum rosae (assembly GCA_016617965.1). Lineage (NCBI taxonomy): Eukaryota > Metazoa > Arthropoda > Insecta > Hemiptera > Aphididae > Macrosiphum > Macrosiphum rosae. The sequence continues at coordinate 11,133 of WHPZ01579069.1, read as the reverse complement.
TAAATTTATTAATTACATACCAAATGATTTACCATTTTAGTTCGCTATAATGTATTTGTTAAATAATTATTATTATCATAACATATAATTGTAATTTAAAAATATAATGTTTTCAATTGTAAATTGAATAAACTATAAAATAATTTCGTTAACCATTATTATTAATTGGTAATGTTTAACCTAACCTATTGTACCTACATATGTATTATTGATATAATTATTGTTGTTTTAAGATTTGTTGGATTGATTTTTAGATGTCTTTAAAATTCATCTCAAAACCCTTAAACTGTTTAATGTAATAAAGACGACTAGACTCAAAAATGCATTGTAACTTTTATGTAGAAAGAACAGAACAATTCTGGCAAAAGGTCAAACAACATTGTCTTTAGAATCAATACGAAATATTCTAATAATCTGGACTGTTGGCAATTGTTGTGGCTTTTACTACCTATTATTATATATTTTTTTATTAAATTTGATCATAGAAAATTATGATAAATAACCACAATTGAATAAAAATATACATAACTGTGTAGTTTATCCTATCAACTTTATAGGAGTCACTTCAATATGTCTAACACAGAATAAAAAAATATCGATGTTAGGTGGTTAAAATAATATGTCTTATGAATTACTCAATCCTGTTATTAATTTTAAATTATTTCTTTAAAGTATTTCTTAAGTATTACCTATTTATATTTTATGTCAAAAAGTATTTAACAGGATTTTGATTAGAATCGTTAAGGATAACAAACGGTATGATAATAAAATTAAAGGTAAAACAGAGTAGGTATTGAAATGATAAAGGTAGTCGGGGAACTAAACTAAAACAAGCACTAATATTTGCTAGGTCTAGGATACTACAGGGTACTAATGGTATACCGGCAATTTTAATCCTACAGTGCTATGAACAAATTGAAGAGGGCAAATATAGGCGAATATAATATACGATTTCTGAATTTCCAATTTGATATTTCTGGTGGGGGGGTTGCTTAAGCCCTTAACCCCCCCTAGCCATGGCACTGGTGTGCTAAGTAAAGGTAAATAAATCCAGTATAATAATATTATTATATACTATGTTCATATTGTTAAGGTTTATGATACATTAGCATGTACCAGGGGTGGATCCAGAAATGTTTTATGGGGGGGGGGGGGGTTGCAAAATTGTGTTTATACTTACGACTAAGCTGCCTAAATTGTATCATAATACGTAAATCTTAAAGCAACAAAAAGTATGTTGGGCACCAGGAATATATAAAAGAAAAAATTGGATCCAATATATTACATAATATTATACATAATACAAACCTATTTTTAAGGATTTGGAGGGGGGTGCGCTGGGGTTGTTGTATTTGGGCCTGCCATGTGCATTCATTTTAAGAGCATTTATATCATGGCGGAGGGGGGCACATTTTATCAGCCGTATACCCTGGCACCATGCGAACAAAGTTTTTACGAACAAATTCGATGGTATAAGACCATATAGTAGATCGTAGATACAATTACAAAAAATCAAGTATTAGAATAATATTTTAAAAAACTATAGGTATATTTCAATTTATTTATTAAACATAATAGGTATAAATTATACACGAAAAAAACATGGTTAATAAATCGTCATATAAAAATATTTAGAAGAAATATGCGAATTATTTGCTATATTTATCTGTGTGTCGTGTACTCGTGTGACACATGTTATTAAATCTATACTTTTGTAATAATAACCAGATATCGTCCAGTTCGATTTGTATTATGCATAATACCTATAAATATAAATGACATAATATAATTATATGAGGTAACAATTAGACAATATGCTTTTACTTTTATAACATTATAAAATATGTATAGATGTATAAATTATATTGTATATACGGAGGATGATTTAAGTAACGAGTTGAGCATTTTAATTTTAACGAATAGAAAAACGTAGTAATAATAATAATAATATGCTAATGCCAGTTATTTTGAATTTGTTTATTTTTTTAACTAAATTTATATTTGTAAAAAATTTATACAATTACATTTGTAACTAATAATAGCAAAAGGTCTAAAGATGTAGAATATATAGATAAATAAAATTTAAAAAAAATCATAGAAAAGTATAAATTTATACTAATATTATTCTAATTATACTAAAACGTAAATGTGACTAAATATTCGTAGGTACCTACCTACTTATTTTTTAAAATGAGAAAACCCAATCGTATTAATGAAATCGCATAAATCTTTCAAGATAATAATATAGCCATGGTGTTCATAAAATCACACTTAACCACTGTGCACAGACTAATAAATATACCAAACATGCGTGACAGAAGGGGTATCTTATATATAATAGTAAAAAGTCACCAGTTTTCAACGTGTATAATTTTATTTTGTTATAGTTTTACAGCTTTCTTAGTCAATAATATTTTATGATAGGACATTAGGACGATAATATAAAGGATCGAGGGTAGCGCACAGCCGCACAATGATAAAGTGTTGAATAGTATCGCGTTCGGTGTCAACTAATTATAGTCTACACTACCTACTCTATAGAGTATATACAAGGTGTAACAGAAAGAACTGACTAAAAAAAAAAAAAATTTGATGCTACTTAACGTATGACAAAAATGGTTGAAATTATATGATGAGTACCTAAATAGTTTTAAAAATATACCCATGTTCACAAATTTCCAAAAATAATTATTTAAAAAAAAGTTATTGCGTTCCAAATTAATTTAATCAAAAAAATATTGATATTTTAAAAAATTCTAAAAAATAAACTACTCGACTGAGATAAATGTTTTTACCATCCAAATTGTTCTTATAATCAGATTCACAAATTGGCTATTTTGAATTTATTCAAAAAAATTGAAGCCAAATTTAAATTTGTTTATATTCAGTATTACAAAATAAAAAAAAACATTTTTTAATTACACGTGTAGCGCAAATGGCTATAAATTATATAAAAAAAAATGTTAAAATAATGATAAGAACAAAAGTTATTCCAAAAGTCAGTTCTTTCTGTTACACCCTGTAGATCGCTATTATTACCCAACTAAATAGACTGAGTTTGCATACGACACTTATGCTATAGGATGTAGAAAATAGTGGAACATGAGAGATTTTAATCATAATATTAGCGACAAAACTCAAGTCTGAAATCATTGGATATATATATTTATAATTTATATTATATATAAATGTATAATATCATAGCATATTCCGTAGAATAGGTTCATTTTAATATTATTGGTGGTCCCGAGTCCCAAACATTTGCCAACAGCAAGCAACGTCACCATCACGCTCGTCTGACATGGACGCTTATTGCGGGCGCAGGAGATCATAATATAGGTACAAATGTACAAAATTGTAAACCTATGCACCGTTATTTTTAGAAGGAATAGGTTAGGATCAGTGGCGGCTTGATAGGGTGTTTCATGACTCATGAGGCAATTGCCTCACGACCAACTAGGTGGTGGTACTCCCCACCCCCGGGTACGGATATTAAAAACCACATATGAAATATGGTCAAGGGGACGGAGTGACGGAGTGGCCGAGTGGTCTAAGGCGTCGGTCGCGACGCAGCCGGTGCCAGCTCGATTCCTTGGTCGCAGACGGCAATTTTCTTTGGGCAAGTCACGGAGAATAAGTGCCGCCATCTCCCACCAGGGCATGGAAAATACCTACGGGTGCCCCAAATAAAAAATTCTGCCAAAACAAACACACACGTATAACAAAACTACAGTACCACAGGCTAATGACCTAAGTTGTCGAAGCCTTAACCCTAATAAAAAAAAATTAATTAATTAATATGGGCAACTAATGTCTAATACTATTAATTATACTAATTTTATAATAATTTTATAATAATTTTATTGTATTTCTGATATTAAAATTTAGGTGGTGGTGGTCGAGCATTTATACTTGCTTCATAAAATAAAATAGTTCACGCCGCCACTGGTTAGGATTATACCACAGTAGACAACACAGAGCCAGCCTTAAGGTGGAGCGAGGCTTGGGGCTTTTTTTTAAGCGAGGCTTTAGAATATAATTTTGTAGGTATATTATAATGTGAAGCCCGAAATGTCATACAAATGTGCGAGGCCCAAGGCACAGGCCCACTGGCCCCTATCTAAGGCCGACTCTGCCATAACATAAATAGAAGACTATTAATACGTGGAGTTGTTTTTATGTAAATGTAGTATTAATTAATTTGTGTTCTGTATAAAAAAGTCTGTAATTATTATTAGATAAATAAATAATTTTTTTTTTGTTGCATAATATATCTAGTAGAAAATACTTTTTTATCCAACGGCCATTATTGTCACACTAAATCTCCAACTCCCTCCTACCATTTCTGAAAATCTCGAGCACCTACTTACACCAAGCTTGGTCAATAGGTATAGGCACCTATACGCGATGGCTACCACTGCAACAGATGGCGACGCACCTCGAGCATGCTAGCTCGCCTTACTTGAGCCCTTTGACTGAACTTTTTGGCATTCTTAAGCAATGCGTCTTTTAGTTCGTTCGGCGTCGTCGACACTTCTACCCCTTCCTCGCAATTTCCCCAGTGGTCGGTCTTGCACCCAGGACGGTCCGTGGTCTTGGGTAATACTGTTAACTCGATGGACAGCCTGACACAATCCGGCCTCATCGTGGCGCGGAGTACTGCGAACTGCTCTTGGCCGGTGCACGGGCCCCGCGTGCCCAGTTCGTAACACTGTCCGTTGGTCCACCTGGCGAGTGAGACTGCCGAACTTGACCGCTGCAGCAACGATGACGACGAATCGGTCAGGCGGCGTTCCTTGGCGCACTCGTCCACCGTGCAGATTCCGTACCTATATAAACGTGAAAAGAATTTTTTTTTTATGAAAAATAATACCGTGGGTACGCTTACAGTTATTATAGTACAGTTATAATACTATGGTATTTATTAAAATATTTTTCAAATTAATTGTTTGAAGTTATCAGTTTGATAATCAGTCCGGGCAGCAGATAGTAAATTATAGGTTTATTATTTTTAAAACTGAGTTAATTGAAACCAGAGAATCAGCCAAGATATTTTTTTATTAACCTGGGTTCCTAGCTTCCATATAATTGTATTAATTTTTCTATTATTAATATAACAATGGACAGTTTTAATATAATGTGGATAAATAAAATATAGTATTATTAAAATAAAAAAATACTTCATGTTTGTGAAGAGAATCGAATGGCCTTGACAAATAAGAAAATGTAGCACTATAGAATTATTTTTTAAACTGATATCATATACCCTCTAAAAAATATCATAAAATAATCCTGGCTCTAAATATATGCTTAATTTTTGTTAATAATATAAATTATTATTATGTCAATGTGACTATTATAGTATTATCTTGGCTAGCGATTTATTCCCTAATAGTGTAGGTACCTATACATTGTGTTTATAATTGTATACGTTTCAAAATAGGTGGTACTGCGGAAGTGCTTGCGGCGTTCACCATGACTGACGTTATAGAACACAAATATTTTGAGAACATTTTAACGGAACATAATATATTGTACAGCAGCTAAGAAAATACAGAGACTCACTATAAGTTTGTGACATCAAACTCATCAGAGTATTCGGAATAACTACACGAATTCCTTGGATTACTATGGTTGAATGTTGTGACATAACTCGAGTACTCGCATAATATATATATGGATACATATAGCAAAAGTTTGAACGTTATTGTCAAAGAAGGGTAGGGATGGTAAAAGTACTCGCACAAACCTTGTTTTTAAAAACGTATATCAAGAGAGGCTAATCTATTGTGGATGCAGGTCGTCGTCAGATATTTTCCGCCCTAAACCAAACATTTTAATGCCGCTATTCTGTACCGATATTTATTGAATTTTTCCGCTTTCAATTTCTTTAAAATTGTATGCCGCCCTAAAGCAACACCTCATGACTTGTTTGTGCCCTAGCGACGGGAACCTAATGTTTGAATTTTAAACAAATCAATATCAAGTATATTTATATTTGTCTAAACATTTATTTTAATTGATTTTAGAGCATATTTTTTGGATTGCTCTCAAAATACCTTTGTTTAACTCAATTTATATATTACTAAAAAGAAAAATAATTGAATTTCTGACTTTCTGAGTATTATACGTGTAGTAGAAAAAGGAGTTTTATGATAATTTAATACTTGGCAAATTTACAGAAAATACTCAACAGGAAATCGAAGTATATTAGCATATAAAATTGTTTACAACCAAAATAATATAAAACACCTGCGGTTATATTATGTAAACATCTAGTTATATTTTGAAATTAATTTAAAATTTAATTTGATGGTTATAATATGAAATGTGTATGACGCGTATTTAGTATTTCCTTTTATTTAGTATTCCTTCACTTCGGAAATAATAGAATTCATGGTAAAACAATTATCCTGCAGCTATTGGAATATAATAATTAATAAACCAAGATTATGTAATAATATTATCGTCTCTGTAACATTTTCTGAAATAAATTTTTTATATATTATGATATAAATAATGTGTTGGATATAATACTGGCTGGAAGGGAGGAGGTATACATAATATACAGAATAGTATTATAATATATATAAGCCTAACTAGCTTAGGACTGTATCTTTGTGTATTTCCCAAAGGTCATTAATCCAACACGTGGCGGTTGGGTCAATCAACTTGAGGACCATCGCCATGTGAATATAATATAGGTATTAGATTAATTATTATAAAATATTACAATTTCCGACGGGTATTCCTCTTTGACTAAATTTGGCCGTTTCTCACATTAATTTTTTGTCTAAAATGAATGAAGCTAATTTTCTTCAGCACATTTTTGGTTAACGTAATACTTAATGGGCTTATTAACCTAACGTTGTAACCCAATTATATTTTAGGTATTAAAAGTAAAACCCAAGTACCCAACCTATATCAAGTTATAATGTCTTATATAATTTATAACGGCAACAGGCAACAGCTAATAACTTTTATATATGTGGCGTACATATATATACATGCAATAGTCAATAATTCAAATTAACAATTTCAAACACGTAACTACGTAATAATCACAGACTTTATTCTTATTTACTCGTGTAACATCATTATTTATTCAGCTGACTCACGAATCGAGAACTTTTTTGTTTGTTTTATCGAGAGTCAGCTATATAGTGTAAAATATTATTCTAAAACTCAATCACTTATATTCACTAAATTAAAAATAAATATACTTGTATTAATATTAAAGCTGGGCATGTAAGGGATACTTTTCAACTATAGTTAAAGTAAATTACTTTAATGTAAAACTAAGAAAGTTAGAAAATACTTGAGTTTCCGAAATTAGTTGGTGAAAATAATAATTGAATTCAGAAGTTAGAAATTAGTTTATTTTTATAGTTAAGATATAAATTAAAAAAACCCTTTCGTTCAATTATAAATTGGGTTTTAGTATATTATTACATTACTTAAAAAATTATCTAACTAGGTAGGTACAATTATTGGTGATAGCAGATGATTGATTGATTAGTTGTGAATTGTTTAATAATTGATATTTTTTTCGATTTTCCAAACGTTTCAAGTATGTAGGTACAAGGTAATAACATACATTTTTTTCAAATAATCAATAGAAATATCGGAATTTAGAATAATATTCTAAAATCGCATTTTTGGAGTTAGGAAAATTGCGAGTTAGGCCGACCATACCTATTGGTTACACGATTACAG
>WHPZ01579059.1:0-13682 GCA_016617965.1 Macrosiphum rosae | reverse complement strand
AAAAAAAAAAATAAACACCATTGTAAAACCACTAGCTTCCTTGCTCCGCTCAGAATCTAATACAACTTAATATCATCAACCGTAACTATATGTACTGGTAACTAACGGACGGACACAACAGGGAAAGAGTAGTTCTAAACTTATATCTAGAAACCTGAAATGTAATACAGATAATGTCTCACAATAATAGCATCTAAAATAAGTATGAATAGATAACTGAATGTACCTAATTCAATAAATACAATAAATTTCAGCGATTCAAGCACACACCATAATATAATAAAAAAAGTACCTATACAATAAATAATAATAATTTGCCGAAAAAAAAATAATATTATTTTTACACATGCCTATGCTGATGCCGATGACGCCAATAACCCGTATCTAGTGTATAATAATATATTTTACATAATTTATATATATATATATAAATAGAAGCGTGAAAAATGTCGTTACCTCATCAATCGAGAACAGCTGGTCCGATTTGGCTCAATTTTTTTTTAAGTTGTTGGTGATTTTCAGGAGAAGGTTTTTACGGAAGAAAATTTCATGAAAATCCACCAGAAAAGTAAGAAATCTGGATGTAAAAAATAAAATAGGAACCCAACAGTGTGTTATATATTGGTTGCTATTGGTTAATCAGGCATGTTTGTTGATTTGTATTATTATTTTTTGTCAATATATATATATAGACGTCTGGGAAGAAGACAGGCTAATTTAAAAAGAGTTAAATTTGGTTTTTTTTTTTATTCATCTGATATTAGACGGTTAGGTTAGGTTAGGATTTTGTATTAATTGATTATATTAATCCACCATAGGTGGAATACAATAAACTTGGAATAACTTGGATACTTTAGAGTTAAATCATACACTTACGTACAAACAGCATGGGGTCTGCGATCTACCGCAGGTAGATTGCCTACCTGATAATATACTGCTGTTAATCAGAATTTTTATTCCGGGAAACAGAAAAGTTAAGATAAATTTTGAACAACATACACTGAATATTAAATAACGAATTGAACAAGTTTGAGTCATATAGAGTTGGTACATTTAACGGGAAACGAAGTGCACGGGATCAGCTAGTTTATTATAATATTATAACTAACAAACTACACACTGTAATTATTACAAAAATAAGGGTGTCTAGACTCTAGACGTTGATAATATGTGTGCAACCAGCTACTCTCATCGTGACCGTGAAATTATTATTTTGTCCGTATTTATTCTATTGCAACGGCAACAGATATTGTGCATAAATTATTTAATTCCGTCGATGAAATCGATTTGACTTTTATTTTTGGAATTCAAAATGCGTAATACAACTTATTAATGTAAATTAATATTTTTGGCGGAAATTTCCTAACGGCAAACTATAATTAAATAACAATGACCTGTTACTTAAAAAATAATATTCCTTTGATTATGGAAGACATAATAGTATAGAGGATAGTGAATAGTTATTCTTTGCTATAAAAATATATTTTAATTAAATTTGGTTCTAATAATTTTTATACAAACCAGCATTAACGATTGCATAAAAACATTTGAGATTTCTAACAGATAACAGCAATAATTGCATTCATCGGTTATTTCAGGTAATTGTTTAAAAAGTAAAGTAAATTTCAAACAGAAAAATGAAATTATAAGACCAAATATATAAATATGCAATTTTTAAAATTGTATTAGCATTATTCAAGTTTCAGGTGTAGTAGTTAATTAACACTGGCACCCACAAATGGAAAATTTCTTTTGGGTATAGTTGAGTTACAAATTTAAAAACTTGTGGTTACAAAATATTACAAATTGGTTACTAATTTGTGAAACCATTTTTGTAATAACCTTTTTACTTTATGGAGCCAGGGTCAGTGACCTAATTTCAACATTTCAAAAACTTCGGAAATTGATTATTATCAAATTTTATATTATATTGTTTGCTATGAATTCATAGTTCCTAACATAGTAACATTGTAATACTCACAGCCCACAAGTAACACTTACTATGTTTCTTTTGTTGTGGGGGAGATAATGGGTGATGTACGAGAACTTGACCACCCAAATTCATATTTAACCATTGCGTAGTTAGTTATTTGTAAGTACTGGTAATCAGACTTATAAGTAAACTCCCTCTATATTATTATCCCCTAAAGCGTAGCCAGTCATGTGACAATATATTTTGACTTCCTAAATAATGGTCAAATATAAATTTGGGCTGCAACGTTGGACGGTGAACTTAAGTCTTAACGGCCATGAAAGGGTGCGCTCTGCAAATAAGCATTATTATCATATTAAATACCGCTGACCTTGGATTGAACAGTTGTATTCTTCTGTATAGATGCCACCAGGATCACTTGCTTGGATTGGGCTGTCATTAAGGGCATGGGCAACGGCAATTGACCACGGGCCGCGGCCGCCTTGAGTGACGTGATGTACAACGTCCTGCTGACAGCCCGCTGGCTGAACGCTACAGCGGCCCACGGAATGGCAAACACGACGGCCAAGTAGCAGGCCTCGTAGTATCGCGTCCACTGCATGTCCACGATAATCCGGCGGACCGGCCACGCATACCGCGGCACCGAGACGACCACGGCCACCGTCCACGCGGCTGCCACTCCGGACACCAGATACGCGACGTGTTTGTCCCGATGCAACCTGTTGTGCCGTGGGTGTTTGATGGACGCATAACGGTCGATCGACTGCGTCATCAGGCTCAGAGTGCTGGCCGCCACCGGTATGTACTGCAAGGAACAAAATAAAATTCATATTATTTATGTATACCTACATTATATATATTTTTGTTTATAAATGTCAAATATCACTCTTAAGTCCTAATAATATAGTTGTAATATGTTGTCAGCAAGGATCAATTCAACTTACAGTATTATTTACTTATATAGTAAGATAAATATATTACGTATTATACTTTATTATACTTAGTAATATAGGCCTGGTGGTTAGGAATGAAAAAAAGTAATGTAATAGGAGCTATATTATTTTTTCTAATCTGGTTGGCTTAGGCATTTTCTCATTTCTGCATAACTGTAAATATACACAGATTTCGACATGCAATCAGTGTAAAGACAATTAAATTCTATTAGAGACTGTCTATCTTCGCTCAACATTGGCTGACAGCATAGACAATCTTCGTTCAGAATCGTCTTTCGTGTGCACTGATTTATCATTTGAGTTCGAATATATCACATAATATATTACAGTGACTAACTTAATGACAAGTTACACTCTACACCTATACATAATTACTGTGCCTACAGCAGTGGTTAGAATTTTGGTTTGATGTCAATGTGCGTGTAGGTACCTTACCAACTAAATTATAATACTACCGCTAAAATTATTAATTGTTTGTCGATTATGATGGTTCGTCATTGTTTGAAAATAATAATTTTAAAAACGTTATGCATTCATGCTGTGGTTAACTGTGTAGTGTTATGAAGAAATGGGTGATTTTTGGACACATTCATACAAATCATCCGTGATCCTATTGAATATTTGAAAACGACTTTTGTAATGCGAGATTTGGTTTACGATATATTTGGGATTAGGAGACGATAAGCGCCCTACTGTGATCAATAATATGGCGTCCTATATTATACTTGTAGATGTAAATTGCACAATATGTTATCTACTAGATCAGATAAAAATAATGCTTCAAGTTTTTTTCCATCATGGTATCGAACCTCAGTATTGACTTCATTTTAAAATAAAACCCTTCGTTGAAATGGAATAAACTTAATATAAAATTATCTAATGCAGTACATAAACATAAGTACATGTGAATATGCCATGTGCATTGTGCACCTATATTGTAATATTGTATAATATTGCAAAATATTTTTTAATTATATATCCTCTAAAAAATATTAGATCCAACAGTAAGATTAAGTATAGAATATGGTAAAATCTAATAACTAATTAAACCAGAGTGTTGATCAATAAGCACTTTAAAATAGTATTTGTCTTGCCATTGCCAATAGTTGTAGTGCAGCTTCTAGTATTAATAATATATTTTAATCTACCTATGTTATATAGAGACGATTATGTGAAAACGATATTATATTCGAAGGATATTTTATTAACTACACTTTAATATGGAGATAAATAAATAAGATAATTGACAGCTATTTACACCATATTACTATCACTGTATCATATATAACTTTATAATAAAATATATACAAAATATATAATCTAATATAGTGTAATAAGGATATACGAATTAATTGCACAAGATACTAAACATAAAACTAATATAAAATAATTTATCATTATAAAGTTATTCGTATATTATTGTATATTATTATATAAAAACAAATGCATGGTAAGGTAAGCATATCTTACAGTTGAGATATTTATTATTATTGTTTGTGTAATGATAAATTACGTAGTTCATATTTCGATTGCTACAACTTAGGTAAATTTCGAGATAAATGATAAAGTCATCATAATTTTAGTAACGTGTAAAAATTAATATTAAAATAATAATCAGTAAATGTGTTGTCAACATAAAAAATTGCGATCGATTGCATTAAAGACTTTAATCCAAAGCATTAAATCGTTTCAAATTTTATTTTCTCGTACCTATAACAGTTGTAGAGTACCTGCACTGCGTATTAACGTGCAATTCGATATTTCAGACTGAAAATGACTCCAACCATAAAGCATTAAATTACCAGAATATTACGAGCTTCTACAAAATAACCTTTTCAAAATATTAGACATGTACTCCTAAAAAAATTAGTTCTTTCGTATAACATGAAATATAGTAATATGTTAATATACTTTATAATTTTCCGTTAAAAAGTCTAAAATGTTTCTTAAGTTTTGCTTTTAAATTTATTATCATATTATGATAATTATTATTATTTAAAATATACAATGTGCCTAATACATAATAGATAATATACTGCTTAACGCAAGTAAAGAACAAAATTAATTTTAATTTTAATATTAATTATTACAAATTTCTTGTATTTAATTTTGTACAAAATTGATAATGTATATAATATAATACATGCAATATATTATTATATGCATTTACAAAATATAAACGTGATAATTTTTTACCGGATCGCCATTTTATAGTTTTTGTTAACTTCTTTATATTTTATATATAGTATTGCTTTTGTCCTTGGTTTTTCTAATATGAAATACTGATATAAGACTAAATAGGTACTATAAAAATAGAAGTTTCATTTTTTACATAACAACTGTTGTTTCTAAATTTGCTGAAACTCAAAAATATGTGGAATAAATTATAAAACTATAATATCGGGTAGATATGAATCAACCAAATAATCACAAAATATAATAACAGTTTCGTTGAATGGATGAATAAGCATTAAGTAAAATGCAAACTAATCTTCAACTTATAATTTTTCCAAGAACTGTAAACCAAAAAAAAAAAAATTATTATTTAAAAACATTCAACTTTCGATATAAATATTCGACACACTGAGGGTCGGCAATTTATACTGATCTTTATGTATAGAAGATTACATGTTGAATATATTTTGGAAACGTTTTTTTTTACAAGACTTTATATACATCCAATTTACCAAGCCAATTTTATAACACAGCTAATAAAAACTAAATTTACATACTATAGATTCTACTATTTTATAATAGTAATCACTAATTTGAAACGTTTGTCTTAGTAATTATAATAATATGATAACAATATATATTATACTACAAATTCTAACTCACTCGTTGTTTGGTAATATTGTAAAAAGTAAATTTTAATAACGTAAGTGAGTTTTATAAAATATTTTCACATAGGTATCTATATTATGAATGCATCATAATACCTAATATAAATATGCAACGTGTGATAGCAAAAATCGAAAACATCACTTCATTAAACACACTGAAGTATAGATTTTTTTATATTATAAAAACGTGTTATCGATGCGTGGTATAATATGCGTGTAACTTTATCATCTATATAAATACTAAAAAATATTAAAATGCGAGAACGACAATGTTTGCACACGATATATTTTAAATTTTAATTAAATTTTGAATACAATCCTCTCTATAATACCTACCAGTGTACCTATTAAATTGTTAGTATGTTAATATCAAACCGAGCTATATTAGGGATATATTGAACTCGTGCGAGATTGTTTTTTATTAAATTGCAGTACATTTCAAAATAAGGTGAGAAAATGGGGTACCGTCCTGCTGTACAGTAGATGTCGAGTGGGCCACTGTAATGGATGTGTTAAATTTCAATTCAATGATAAATTATTGCACACGAAAAACGATTCTGAACGAAGATTGTCTGTCAGTCAATATTACCACCGACGTATATTTTAAGATATTATTGCTATTAAAGTAATTCATTTTCCTATTAATGATACAGTGGGTAGGTTGAATTAATTTGCGTCAAAACATTGTAATTGAAAATTTCATTGTGTGTTTAAAATATAATAACATACTTAAAAAGTTTTAAGTACTCATGAATAATTATTTTAAATTACACCATAATAACTAAAATCATTATTATTTGTTTAAATATCTAATTTCATCTGAAGTTTAACTTGGAATATCTATTAAAAAGACCTGTATGTATTTATTTATTTTTGTTATTTTTTTGTTTGCAGTATGAACTAGTTATAATCGGCTAACCTTGTATTCAATTTTCAATTCTTAGCTATACATATGGAATATTTTATAGGTACATTTTTAAGTGAAAAATAATTTTTCAAAATTTGAACTTTCAAATTAAAATTTCAACTGCCTACAAAAAAAAGGAGTGATGTTATCACTTAGCATGTATAGAAAATTTCAATACACATATTTAGTGAACAACAGTTATTCGTTTTAGAGTTACACCAAAAAAACTAAATCGATTTTATCGAAAACTGGTTTTGCTTTTTAGCATTTTAAAAATTTTTTTGTTCCAGATTATTTTGCAAAGTATTAAGAATTTTTAATTTCGATCTCTCAAAATTATCAACTACGTCCCATTTTCTATCAGAAGCAACAACTCTTAAGTTGGAAATGAAAGAATTATTACGAGTAATTATCTTGTATATAAATAAAAACGTACAAACAAAAGAGAGTAAGTGGATATCGCTCTGCTGTACAGTAGGTTACAAGTGGGTCATTGTATAATGGATTGTATTAAACTTGAATTCAATGATATAATATCATTGTATAAGAAAAACGATTCTGAACGGAGACGGTTTGTCAGTCTGGATATGTTATATTTATTATTTATTACTAGGTAGCTGATCCCGTGCACTTCGTTGCCCGTTAAATGTACCAACTCTATATGACTCAAACTTTGTTCAGTTCGTTATTTAATATTCGGTGTACGGTGTTCAAAATTTATCTTAACTTTTCCGTTGCCCGGAATAAAAATTCTGAATCGCAGCAGTACATTATCAGGTTGGCAATCTACCTGCGGACTGCGATAGATCGCGGACCCCGTGCTGTTTGTACGTAAGTGTATGATTTAACTCTAAGGTATCAAAGTTATACCAAGTTTGTTGTTTTTACTTAATTCCACCTACGGTTGATTAAAATAATCAATTTATTTAATACCATTAAATATTGTTTATATTTAAAAAGTAAAGCAAATATTTTTTTTTATTATTATTATTATTACTATAATCGCTTAAAAACCCATGGCAACCATTTATAAACAAAAATTTCCATCTGAAATCTAAAAATTCCCGTTTGAGCACCTCCCGGGGTTGGTCCTCACCCTTTTAAAATTAGCCTAATGTTATAAGTTGGACCAAAATACACACAGTGTAAAAATATCATCAAGATCGGTCCAGTAGTTTTTACGTGAACGAGTAACAAAGTCACAGACTTTCGTATTTATAATATTAATAGGATATCATATAAGTTGAATTAACATTATGATATTATTAGTTTCTATTCGTTTCTATGGTGATAAGCAATTGCTTAATTAAATTCCCATATTTAGCGGTTTTTCGTAATTTTTCGATGGTTTTTCCAGTGGCATTATATAACTATTAATAAAATCGAAAAATGACTTCTCTAAAGTACCATCTTGATCCAATTTTCTAAAAGATAAGATACTAATTATATTGAAATCAAAGCACTCCTTCTGGTAAAAATTTTGTATGCAGGATATAAAAAAAAAATAAAAAAAATAAACACCATTGTAAAACCACTAGACACTTCCTCACTCCACTCAGAATCTAAAATTTAAACACACACAGTTTTAAAATCAATACATTCATCGTTTCGCTTAGAATCTAAAATATACGAGTTTAATATTTTCTGTGTAATATAATACTTTTGGGTTGCAGATCATCCGTTTGATGTTGCAACACAAATAACGAGTACAAAAATGTAATAAATAAACCATGCATAAAACTAATATGCGATCGGGACGATAATCGAGTGTGTTATATATAATATATATATTATATTATGTGTACTGTGTAGTACGCTCTAATGAAATTAGCGAACATTTCGCGTATACATTATTAAATGTACGAGTATATTATGTGCTCATGGCGGTTCGGTTAATGTTTTCACGACAAACTAATGGATTTCCAAAATCCCCCAAAAAGACAACAAAAGCCTGTACACAAAGTACGTTGATAGGTAGATACTGCAGTTAAACTCTCTTCTATAGCCAATCCGATTTATCGCGTTTTCTGAGCTTTATTACAACCACCTCAATGGTCGCCGCATTGCAACCACGACCCGTTGATTATTTCAGACAATTTTTATGGTGGTGGTAGGGTTATCCTCCCACAATATATTATTCACAAATATTCTAAATGTAAGGCGAATTTATATATTTTAGCTTCGTTGCCGAAAGTTGAAAAGCCAAGAAAAATCAAGAACTTATGAAAATAGGTAATAACTTATTCGTCACATATTTTGTTTTAATCTTAGGTAGATTTTATAGTTATTAAATTGTTATGTGTTCCATTTTTTAATACAACTTGTGTTGTTAAAATGTTATACTTAAAATCACTACAATCGGAATTATTTTATGGCTGGAGTATTGAAGTAACTGGAACTAAACAAAAAATGTTTTTTCTCTATAGTTAAATATGTGACTATATTGCATTTGTCACTCCTTCTCAAAGTGGTTGGACTGCCGGAGCATAACCCATTTACATGCCTTTACACCAATAGGCAAAGGAAAATAACAATAAAGCCTCCTTGACCATATTCCTACCATTTCTTCAATCATCATACTCATTTCCATACTTATATTAAAGATTCCCCTTCCGTGCACATGATTGGGCCGTCAAATGATGATAGCTGGCTTTACCCCCACCAATCATACTCTCTTCAACTTTCTTCGGGTAAGCTTGCCTCAGTAATTCAAAGTAACAGTGATGCGATGAAAGCTGTTAGCAGCTGTTGGTTGACAGCTTATGACATGACCGGAGAATAACCCATTTACCTATGTACAATGTACATGCTTTTACAGTTTAACCCCAATAAACAAAATAAATACAATCAGAAAATTATTCATGTTGATAATCGTGTTTTAAATTATTTAATATATTTTTAATCACTGACTAAATAATACAAATTGTATTAATTTTAACATTCTTTAATGTACGAGTAGCTCCGATTTTGCTCGGATAGGCTAGTGAAATTGATTCGCCCCCCAGAGAAGTGCCTGAATTAATTTAGTATCGTCGTCTGGGTGAGACGTTTATTCGAACTTATAGCATATAAAATTCCTTTAATATTACTGTAGTAAGGATAATTTGTTTTGCCGTAAGCGCTAATTATTCAGACTGTATAAAATAATGTGTAGGTAAATACATAAAGTTAATATTATCTTTTGTTGTCGATCTTTCGTAAAATATAACATGTAAATGCCACAGAACTCCTTCGTTCTACGATGAAGAACATTTAATGACGGAGAAGAGGTGGAAGCAATGCCTTCATATTCAAACCAAAGTACTAAAGTTGTCCAAAACTGTATATCTTATAGAATACCGACTACCCAACGTTCATTTCTAGTTAATTGTTATAATCACATTATTTTATTTAGAACGAAACACAAAATATTGTGATGTACCTACCTACTTAACTCCAAATCCAAGGTGAATATTAAATTGGCAGGTTGTTCTGATAAACTAATTTAAAGTTTCCGATTATTTTCTCGCCAGTTCGATAATATAATTAAAATATTCATAAACACTAAATTCGGAAGATGGCGTATAATATTCTCGGTCTTGTGGAACCGAAAATTAACAACAGATGAATGATTACTCCAAGGTTTGATTAAAAACATATTTTCTCCTCAACGAGAATAATATTATAACACACAACACACAACACAACTTAATTCATACTAAATATTTCAATACTTAAAGAAAAAAACTTAAAAATATTGAATAATAATATACAAATTAATATTCTTATTTCTAGATCATCATATTAAATTCTGTAATAATTTTTTATCACTCACTTTTATTATTTATATTAATAAATGAATGTTAATAAAAAAAAAAGTATACAACATATAGGTACTTACTTATATAATTACTATTGATTGTTATATTTATTAATAATAAAGTCAAACAATTTATTATAATTTATAATACACAATATAATGTTATTAATAGGTATGCGTACGTAAAAAAAAATACTAAAAAATTTACCTAATTTTGAGTTGATTACACCGATAAATTTAAAATATCTCTAATGGTTTTTCAGAACCACTTATGGGACAGAGAAGCGTAAGTTTTTATCTCTTACCGATTACCTCTTAACAAGCAAAAGAAAAACAACATGTTTGGAAGAGCCTTCTTATGTGTTTGACTGAGTGTTACTATACTATATATTATACTATAATGTGTAGTTGGAAGAACATTTTTTCCTGACCGGAAATATTGATTTATGTGTATAGATTTATCAAATGTCATGGAGTTGTAAAATTGTTTGGCGAAACAAATATCAATATATCATACACCACTATTGGAAACGTGAAGTCTTTATGAAGACTTATATCAGTGTAATTATTTATTATGTGTTGTACCAAATAAAATATTCCATTCATCATTCCCGAATATCAAGTTATATACATTTTATAATATTTAAATTTATTTTAATATAATTTATTTATATTTTAATTAGTAAGAAATTTAATTTTGAAAAATCTGTTTAAATAACAAAATAAATTTAAAAAAGGTGGGCAAGTGGGTCACTGTATAATGGATGATATTAAATTTGAACTCAATGATATAATATCATTGTATAAGAAAAACGATTCTGAGCGGAGACGATATGTCAGTCTAGGTATAAGACATATTATATAAATATCTATGGTATTAAAAAAAAAATTGAATGTATCTATAATAAATTCCAAATTAATCATATTACAATATCCATTAGGTACTTATAACGCGTTATATATCAATAACAATAGATATATAATAGTATACTTTAGAAGTTTCTTTAGTACCCACGAATAATATTATACAATCGCAACAAAATAAATAAAATATAGTTATTCTAGGTTTTTTAATATGTAATTTCGTCCAAATTGAACTTAAAATGACTATAAAAATAAACTGTGCTTATGTATTTTTTAGATTTTTTGGTAACAGAATTAACTACAGACGTGGAATCTTGTTTTAAATGTTCAATCCTTAGATATAAAAGTTGAACATTTTATAAATTTTTAACTACAAAATATAAATAAAAATTATTCAATTTTAAATTTGATAAATTTTGTCAAAATTCGATTTTTAAATGATTATAAAAAAAAAATAGTGCCTGTGTATTTTTAATATTTTTCAACTGCTGTTGTAAAAATATATCAGGAGTGTTGTATTACATTTTTACACTTTTTGGCCCAACAGATAAAACTTTATTCATATTCATAGAATAATAAAATAAAAAAATTGAAATATGAAATTGTCCGTAAACAGCTCAAAACAAGTCAAAATATTTTGAAAAATTTACCAAGTATAAGAATTGATAAAATAAACATTCAGTAAAATTTTCATGTATCTATAGTTATTCGTTTTTGAATCATAACTAAATAAGAAAATTTGGTTGAATTAAGTAGGTTCCGACATGCACACAGTGTAAAGGAAAATAAAATTATATTCGATAAATAACTGTTTACTTATATGTTTGACTAGATATTACATATTATATTACTATATATAATTAGTTAAAAGGGTCGTGTTTCAGGTTTAAAGTTCTGAGCCTTAATATAATATATCTACTTTGGTTTTACTTACGACGAACCGTCATGCGTCACACGCTTCAATGTCTGTCAAACATACAATATAATGCCATATAATAATATCTTCGACAGAAATGTATGATATACCAGCTACGCAGAGTACATCATTAGAAACTTTTGAATGATCTTGTACACTTTTCAAAAATGGCACGCGTAGTCCTTGCCACACTTTGTTGCCCAGCTGTTATTGCCGCCATATATTATACGTCTTATATTTTATATATATACATACATATATGTAATGTGTGTGCTCAACCGAAGTGAATAACACGTTTGGAACAGGTGACGACGATCGTGGAATTGGAATACACAACGCTTCTGTGGTTGAATGGAATCATTTTACTTTGGCTGTTTTAGCGAGATTACACTCACGCTTGTATCGTGTGTATACGTATGTATAAGCATTATAATATTATACTACCTATGCGCACAGTATGATGAATAATATAATATCGTATAGGTACCTATAAATACGTACGCTCGTACATATTTGTGATGAAGATCAACAACCCGCGATGATCATGATGGTAAATTATCAAATTAATCAAAACCCGTCTTGCCCTGCAACATTTAAATAATTGTCGGTTTTATTCTACAGCGATAATATATGACATTGCCTACTGAAAATACCGATCATTTTACTATGTTCCTGCAGGCAAATGAAAACTTTGTACCTTTGTTGAACAAAATAATGTGTAGTTAAGTATTTCCTAAAGGTACAACTTTGATGAAAATAAAAATAAAAATAAATTTTAAAGTAAAAATTACAAATTTCTGGATTTAGACTAGCTTGTTTATTTTTTGGTTATTCCAATATTCCAATTTGTTTAACATTTTTAAATACATCCCGTAATAGGTTTGGTAGATAGGTTAGAAGTGCAGCATTATCTAATATAGGTGCATTACCATTTGTCATGATAATAATAGTATGCTAAATGCTGTTGTAAGTTAATAGGCAAAACTTTTAAATTACCTATTTGTGTATGGGTTTTTGTGATTATCCCAGTTATATTATATTATTGTCTTATAAGTAATATATATAATATACAACATGAACCTGTAGAATCTGTAATATTGCATACTTGTGCCTTATAAACTTGAGTTGTTGATCCTAAATATCGTGTTGTTAAAAACAAATTGGTCTGATATATAATGAAAAAAGTTTCGTTATCATCCCTAATAAAATAATAAAATAAAATTATAATAGTTTATAAATATATTATATTATATATGTATTTAGTACCTAAATTATGGTATAGATAAATGAAAAAAAAAATCATTAACAGTTTCCTATTTTGCTAATGAACACAGTTAACATAGTTCGCTACATGTCCTTGTCTTGAGTGTCAGCTACAGTTTGTAGTAATTGAAAATAATAATCATAAACTATAAAGGTATGAGAATCTTAGAGTATACAACTCAATGGTTTCTGTTATACCGAATT
>WHPZ01579056.1:0-12158 GCA_016617965.1 Macrosiphum rosae | reverse complement strand
CCGCCGCCACCCACCCCACATAATATCGTATGGTTACACGCGCGCGTCGCATATACACACACAACAATATACATCTAGCTTTGTCGTTGGTATATACCTTAAACCATAACATAATAATATAATATATTTCATAAAGAGAGACGTGTAATTAAACCTGGCGGCAGCCTATATAGTGTGTGTGTGAGTACGAGCGTGCACGGTGTATATTATAATGTGCGCATACGTTTTTCTGGTGGATATATTATATTACATTCGGCGGTCGTCGCGTGGTGGCCTACGGCTACCCTTCATTTTTATTTTCACGTTGCCAAGTATAGGTAGAGGTAGGTATATACTGTACAGGTATTAGCTGGTTATGTGTTATAATATAGACGCACGTAAGCGTATTATGGTAGACGAATTGCGGCTGTATATATTATATTATATACGTGCATACAGACGTATAATATATAGGAACATACAAAATCACCACAATGGTCTATAATAATATGCACACACCTACCACGTGCGTATATTATAATATGTGGATATGCGTGTGTGTATTTGGATTTACACCCCTTTCCACAAGTCCCTTCCAATGTCCCACCTCGGCTATATCGTGTATGCGAACGACTACGCGTCAAGTCCGCCTCCGAATTATCGTTCATTTTTTTTCCTCCCATACGTAATAAAATAATATTATAATATGTATGTGGGTACGCCACGATGTGTATTATTAGGTATCGTTATATATTATAAGAAGTGCATATATACATATGCGACTATGGGCCATAAATATATAATGTGCTAGTAAAATATATGTATATATTATATAGGCACATATAATAACATAATATTATATATTATTATTTTGTAAACTTGTCTTAAAATGGCGGCCACGCACTGTGTACGCACATATAGGTACATCAACAGCTATTATGTATAATAGCTGGTTGCGCCCAAAGGCGCAGGTCGGACAATTTTCGAATGGAGGGAAACGACAAATCAGGATTGGCTAAATTCGTGATTTTTTTATTCTAAATAAACGTGTAATAATTTTTCAACCAAAAAAAAAAAAAAAATGATACTCATCTACGACTTGTTTTTTCCAAGCCATTTATATAAAAAATATGATGATGGTTTCATCATTCAATTCGGCTCATGGTGCAGCATATTATAGTATATTATATTATATTTTGCTATGTAAAATATTATAGGTAGTTTGGTTTATCTGGTCGATTAGGTATATTACATTTTTCTAGGTCCTCCGTGCAACCCGACATGAACATCCCAACGCCCATCGTCCATATTATAATGTCTATGGATGCGTACTATTGAGTCAATCGACAATCGCATTATATGCTCATGAACTAGTTCATATTTTTAATGAACTTTCCAAGGTCTGATTTTATCGTTTCGTAGATGGACATCATATACACTCGAGTATTAAACATAAAATAATAATAGTGCCATATAGTAATACACTCGAATTTTTTAGTGTTTTTTTATTCCCGAAACCTGCAGCTGCAGCTCTGGATATTTAGCTCTTTCACAATACTTGTGGGTCGCAATATAAACATGGATGGATACCTTATAGATACTGTTTCAAAGATTTTTTCTCGTTTATATTAGATAATTATCGAAAAAGAGCAATACTTCTTAGTTATAATGGCCTCTAATAACAGTTACCTATACAACCTACAGTTGATACCTACCATGTACCAATGTGACTGTACCGCATTGTCAATACATATGTCGTAATAGGTACATTATGTTTATGGTTTATCAATTTTTTAAGCAACGAGTATTTAATTGATTTTATTCTTTGATAGATACCTATTTTAAATATATTTTTTCTAGAGATAGTAATTGCTTGCATCACTCTTTTTATTTCGTTTTTTTTTTGTGATTTATCGTTATTTATTGATAGCATAATCCTATTACCTACATTATTTAACAAAATATTATATAATTGTTATCCAACGTAAAATTGCCATAATTTTTTTGAAAATATGTATGTAGGTATGAAATATTGTACTATAAATTATAATAAACAGTTGAATAATTTCGTCAAAAACAAATAGGTAAAACTTTTTTAACCCTACCTTTAGACATTCTGTACTAAAATATTGTATTGGACACTATAGTATATATTTTTATTTGTGTTGGAAGTGTCAAAGCGAGCCTTATATATTATATAAAACAACCAAAATGAATAGGAATTTAATAATATGAAAATTAAGTTTAAAAACAAATAAATACTTAATTCATTTTTTTTTAAATTTAAATATTCCGTATATTATACTTTTATAGTTTTATAGCGAACAAGGAAAAAATGTATGATTTTGTATAGTTGTGTGCAGATGCCATCGTGACCCTGTGCCCGAGCCCCCTCTAAATCCAACCCCGTTTGTATGACTTACGTAGGTGCATATTTTGTGTCTATAGTTCACCCCTTTTATCATTCCTAGATCCACCCCCGAAAATAATATAAAAGTCGATAACTCGTACATACGTACTAGTATATTATATATAAGTACTGCACACAGGCATATAGTACTTATATAGACTATGGTACATGACCAGTACACGCGTATGTGCAATTTACGTATAGGTACATAATATTTTAGTATTATAATATTATACCGACGACGGCGAAGAGTACAAAATATACGCATCGGACGCATCACGACGAGCGTATATAGGTACACAAAACAATAGGTAAGCAGATTTATATTATTGTTTTGTCATAATGGTTTTCATTGTACTACGCGGCGGGGGCGGGTCGCGCGAAAGGGTGCAGTCGCGGCGGTCTGAATATAATATATTATAATATATATATATATGCGCACAAAACATTATAATTGTGCACAATATAATATACAATACCCGCGAGTGCCTACCTTATATAATATTATATATTTTATATGCGTGTGTATACAATAATAAGGGACTCGGCG
This sequence comes from Macrosiphum rosae, assembly GCA_016617965.1. Lineage (NCBI taxonomy): Eukaryota > Metazoa > Arthropoda > Insecta > Hemiptera > Aphididae > Macrosiphum > Macrosiphum rosae. The sequence goes on along the minus strand of WHPZ01579056.1, from coordinate 9,219 downwards.
ACGACAGTTGGCGCGTCTCGATCAGAGTGCAGTATACACGCTGCAGTGAATGAACGGAACAAAACAATATGGGAAAAACACAACGTAAAACGCGAGTAGTGGCGAAGATACATATATATATATATATATAATATTGTGTGCGGGGGACGACCCGAGGTATAGAGTATTTAATAATATTATGTACGCAGACCTCTCGGCGTCACGCTGAGAACGCATCTGTTGCGACGAGCTCTTCGATGTGTATTTAGTATTTACGCCACGTGTACCTATATATATATATATGTATACATAGAGTGACGGGGCGTCCATATTGTATATAATATAAAATATATAATAATAATATACAGAACGTCGCTGCTGCGCACGACTTGCCCGAATATTATTCCTCCTGTTTGAACCTTGAAGTTGGTAGAAACCATAATCGTATATAGAAAATACTAGGTGATCCTGCACGGCATTTCCCGAAACAAACTAAACATCAACGCCTGTGGATTTACTCCGTACTTATACTCTACGTTAAATGTAAGCTAGGTACACGTCATATTTTTATATTTTAATACAGTCGCGTTTGGCCCGGTTTGGGTATATAAATTAATACAGATCTAAAATTATCATATCCAAATAAAATAAATATTTGAATTTCTGTAACCCTATAATTATAAATTATAATATAATATACGAACAAAAAAAATATTCGTTTTTCACTAGCAAACAAAATCCCTGTGTGACTCTATCAGCCCCTCTTTGTAAAATGCAAAATTTAAAAATAGCTTCGATGTGGATTTGATCCTCTGGTAGTCACTAGTCGGGCCTAAGATTACCTATGCACCAAATTTTAGAACCATCATGACTTTCGGACTTTCGGACTTGGTCGTGGATCGCTCACACAAACATTGCACTGCATGCACAAACATTGCCTTTTGTTAATATAGATAATATTAGGTATTATATCGGTTTTATAATCATCAAGTTTGAAGTTTAGTAGGTGGGTACGTGCGCTTGACTATTAAGCTATACGTTTATATGCATATTGTGTAAAGAACAATATGTTTGTGCATAATACATTATATACCAGGCAAATGTTCCTTGTAAAAGTAAATTTACCGAGAGTTTTTACAACCGTAATAACTATTGTATAGGTTATAGGTATGAGTAACTGCTACTATTTATGTATAGTCAGATAGTCTTTACATGAAGGCATAGTATCCAAGAACTACATGTGTTTTTAATCTATTTAAGCATTTTGAAAATTAAATTAGCATTACTTATATAGAGTGTTAAAAACTGAAAGCCATAGGTACAATTTTACAATAGAATTTATGCAGTATTTTTTAGAATATATATGTTGCTATTTCATTCAATCAAAATTCCACCGATTTAAAAAATTTTTTTTCTCAATAATATTATAAGTAAATATTACATTAAAAATGTCTATTTTATAATATTTAAAAATAGAAAAAAAATTTTGAGTGTTTATTGAATTTATTTTATTTTAGACTATGGTAAAAGGGAAGCTATTACCTACCTATATATATATATAAATATCATATTACACTAAAAACATGGACTATAGAAGTATAGACTACCTCCATTATAATTCGAATTAAAGCTACTGACTTTACAATTAATTAAAATATAATATACTGTAGAATATCAGAGCACGTAAGAAGTTCTAACTTAAAAAAGTAAGTTAATACAAAATTGAGGTTAATTCTAGTTTTAACTAGTCAAAATCAGTTTTGATTATAAAATAAATAATGTATAGAAACATTGTGAGTGGTTTTGTAATAATTGAAGTATTACCTATTTTACTAACATAAGTAATAATATTTGATCAAATAAATGAGCTATACAGTGTATACCTACTATAGTCGTTGTAAAACATAGAGGTTTTTATGCTATTCACGGTTTACCGTAACAATAGGATAAGATGAGTTTTTAAATATACACACGTAGGTCTGAATTTATACGTCAAAAGTCAAAGTATTAATTATGACGATCAACGACGATATTAAAAACAATAGTCCTATAATGCCCTAATATTAACCATAATTTTTATGTTCAAAATGTTTTTATATTTACTATCGTTATTGGTTTATCATTAAAGATTTGTGTTGTCATTAAAAACTTAAGAAACCCATAACGATAAAAAAAAACATTTTTAAGAAAATTGTTGCTTTTTAGTTTTTATACGATTTTAAATTATGTATAAAACTATATTTTCAAAAACGTGTCAATAGTTTTTGAAATAATTACAATGTAGATATGTCTTAAGTTAATCAACTTATTATTACCCGGTATACATGAAAAAAATTAATAGGTAGGTACGTCGTGCGTATATATAATTCTCATAATAATAATACGTTTATAAGCTTATATTTTAAACAACGTTTAAACATGCGTTTTACATGTTTTTACCGAATATCAGTCAAGTTTTTACCCATATATAATTTAAAATTCTGTCGGCAGATTCCGTATATACTTATTACTTACATAATACATAGGCACAAGTATATGTGTATAGGTAAATAAAATAAACAGTACCATACTTCGCACGATGCCGGGCCCTGTAAACGACCCGGCGTAATGTAGGTACCTATATATATAGTGTTAACGTGCACGCTCGCGCTTTTATGTTTATTTACGTATAAAGTATTTAAGTCCGACGCGTCCCGTGTACGTATTGTGTACCCACTCAGATCGGTATAATGTGTGTAGTTAATGTATATTATGCACAATAGGTGTACTACACGCATTATACATATATTTAGCCCTGCTGAGCGAATTTTCGAGTTCCACCGGACCACCCGCCGTCGTCGTCGTCGTCGTCCGTTTTTACCGGCGGAAATGACGATCGCGCCAGTTTTCGGCCAATTACCGCGCGCTCGCCTGCTTGTATTAATATTATATTATTATTATTATTATTATTTACGCGGATCCTCGCCTATGTGCGAGCGGGGGAATAAGTATATACGCGCATACAGGGTGCTTTGCTATGAGCACAAACAGTGGGGTCACTTCCATTTTTCCTTTTACTTATGATGCGTGCATAATTTATCAAATTTTGATATTTGAATTATTATTAAATAATATTAGGTATCTAAAATACTAAAGGACCATATTTTATTTAGATTTTACATATACCACTAATATTAGAGAGTTCTGTATTTAAAGGCATTTCAGGTACAAATTTATTTTTCCCAAATATAAGAACCAACATTTTTTTTACTATAAATTGTCAAGCACGGTATGATTTTTTTGAACATTTGTTTGTGTCTATAATCTATATATCAAAATTCGACTGAGTAGTGAGTTATTAAAATGTATATGATAGGTATTATATTGTATATGTAGGTACAAAATACAAACAATATAAATAGTTTTTAATAATTGTATCGTATAAAATATAAAATTGATGTAATATTTAGGATTTTAGTTTACTACCTACTTATTATAGGTAAATATTCAAGCAACTTTAACAAATTATTTATTGATAGATTGACATTTATTTAGTTTTTAAAATATTCCTACCATATTTTTATTATTATTCGTATTTAGTACAATAGTACTTACAAAAAATAAATACACCAACATGTTGGAAAAAAACCATTAAATTAAAAATTTAAACTTTAATGTAAAAAGAATGGGTGACACTTAAAAATTCTAGTTTGAGACAGAGTACCTACCTACAGTTAAACTTTCACGTTTCGACGCTGCTCGTCAGAGTTAACTCGTGTGTTCGAGTATTTTGTAATAATCGTGTGAATCTTCGGTTTTATCATTATTATTTGATACAGTAGCATCATTGTTGGATGAATCTATAAAGTTGGTTGCAGAGAAAAATTAGTTATTTATTTGAATTTGTACGCCGTATGGGTATGGCCATATCTGATTATTGTGTCTAATACATTCACTCTATAATGTTACTTTATGTTTATAAGTACTTTAACTAATGTTGTCATTGATTTTTCCCTTTTGCAGTTTTGCCTATTTTTCATAATCTTTAAGCGGATTCGATACCGTGATTTTCTGTTTTTGTCTAACACAATATGCACGACATGGTATTTTAAACGTGTTTTTTGCGAAATATTTCAATTGGTCTATTGAATCGATAAGAATTCTGAAAACAGATTTAAATTTGTGGTTAAGCCTACTTGAAATTAACTTTCACACATGTTCGATATTATCCCCCAAATCCTTAAAAATGTCATATAAAAGAGTATTTAAACATGGTCGTATTTTAATTTTTGGAAAAGTTAAAATCAAAAAATCAAGAATGTGGGAAACATGATTTCAAGTAGACTTGACGACCAAATTCAAATCTGTTTTTAGAATTCTTATCGCTTCATTAGATCAATTGGTATGTTTGGCAAAGAACCAGTCTATATGTCGAGTGTGTGTGTTAGACAAAAACAGAAAATCATGGTATCGAATCCCCTTAACATGTAATATTTTACCCTCTTTCAAATTAGTATCCCTTTTTCCAAAATTTTTAATGTGAGTAATTTGGTTGTTAATATTTACTTCGTTCGTATTTGATATTAAATATTAATAAATCAAAAAACCGGCCAAGTACGAGTCGGACAGGTGACGAGGTTTTATACGTACCATTATCTATAATAATAATACTAATATAAAACAATATTTATGCATTGCAGATCAGTGTTATGAAAGAAACAGGATTATTGAAAATAATACGTCATTAAAATACCAGGCTGAGAACTGATGGACGCAAACGCCATGCATATATTATATCTTACACCGCGGTAATTGTTTTGAAAGACACCATGTATAGATAGTATTTGTTGTTATAGAGGTAACAGAAATACATACATCATCTGTGAAAATTTCAACTGTCTAACTTTCACGGTTCATGAGATACAGCCTGGCGACGGACGGACCTTAGTAATTGGGTCCCGTCTTACCGTATGGAATCCTAAAAAATGGTGAGTGTTGAGAGACCTAACGGCTAACATGAGCATTGCTAGTGTGTCGTTGCCCGTTGATAGTTGAGTAACTAATGACTAACGAGTGAACAGTATTTCTATACATCAACAAAAATGTATTTCGGTAAGTATGCGGTTAGGTTATGGCTTGACCATTTGTTATTGAAAAATTGTTTCACTATCTTTGCTCCGGATTCGGGACTTTTACAATGTGCTACTTTGCAATTGCACCAGTAAAGGCGGGTTTCCACTTTACACGTTTGCTGTGTACACGAAAAATGTTCAGCTATATGTCCAACAATACGGTATCGTGGTTAAACGTGTGATAACTTATCTTAACTAACCAATTACAACAAAGGATTTGTATGCGCGTACACACGTACGTGTATAGTGGAAACCCGGCTTAAGCCGATGTCAGCTTATGTCCACAGGGAGCTAAGTACAAAACAATCCACCTGAAATTATTTTTGACGATTTTTTTAGGTCATCTATTTGAAACATCTTGGTAGTGATCCACTCTGTTTCACTAAACTTTAAATACTTATAACTAGGCCACGGACTTTAATGCTAAATTCATTATTCTTGGGGAAGTTCCCGGCAATGCTTTTAAAGTACAAAATTAATTTCGTATACAGCATAGAATTGAAATTGGTAATTTTTCAAGCATTCTTACTATAATTTTGTTCATTTTTAGTGTATAACTTTTAGTGATTAAACTTAATTGGTAATTAAAAAAATGTTGTTCACATTCAGTGGCACAACTCGCCCAAACATTTGTGCTGGAATGGGTTGGAGGGGAGCTGAAGCCCCTCAATAAATGTTCTTAAAAAGAGTAACTCGATGGAACTTTGTTCCCCACGTCACCCTCATATAGGTAAATCGTATATGGCAGCGCTATCTAACTAGGAAGCTGAGCAGCTGTGAGGGCCAGTTCTTCGCTGACACCATAAAGTTAAAAATAATTTAGCCACTGATAGATGCCGCTGCCGTTATCGAATCAATTTAACGAGACTGGAGTGAAGTCCATTCTATGGAGTAAAAACTAGGCATTTTATGTTTCAAGTTATATGGGTCCTGTGAATGTGTTGAAAGTAAATGAACATTAGTGTGTATAATTCGTAGTACGGATCGCGTTATATAGGGGCATCATAGTGATTAGTGACCGGATATGTACGTCTGTCATTTTACGTAGGTACACGCGTGCACATGTCACCTCATATTACATTATAAAATTACAAACATTTTTTTTTTCAAAAAATACTGCCAATGACTTCAATCTCTACGCTCAGTAGGATGTTCCGAATTTAAATTTTCAAAACAGATGTGAATTCTCCATTAAATTTACTATGCGTCGTATACTGTCGTACATTTTAGATTCTGAGCGGAACGATGAATGTATTGATTTTACAATGATGTGTGTTTATTTATTTTTTTATTTTATTTGTGTCTGTGTACACGATAAGTAGTCGAAATAATACTTCGATTTTCAACTTCAGTATCTTGTTCGATTGGAAAGTGAATATCGTTGGTGCAATGGGGAGGTCAAAATTTAAAATTCATAGTAATTTTCTAAAGCGCCAAGAAAAACAAAAAGAAAAAACGGGATTTTTACGCAAAATCGATTTTTCACAAAATTGAATTTGGTTTTTGGTGTAACTTTAAAACAAATGACCGTAGATACATGAAATGTTCACTGGTTGTTTATATTTGCATTTTCTATACACGATTACATTTTCAAAATATTTTGATCTATTTTGAACTGTTTAGGGACATTTTCATTTTCCATTTTTTTTTAGTTTTTTTCTAAAAATATCAATATAATTTTATTTGTTGGTTAAAAAAGCTTGAAAATTTAATAGAAGGCTCCTAGTTTATTGTTTCAAAGGTAGATGAAAAAGTTTTTTTTTTAAAAAAGTGTAAAAATTGAATACACGGCTCCGGATATATTGTTTCAATATCAGTTGAAAAATATTTAAAATACATTAGCACGATTTTTTTTCATAAGCATTTAAAGATCAAATTTTGACAAAATTTATCAAATTTAAAATTGAATAATTTTTTTGTACTTAAAAATTTATAAAATGTTCAACTTTTATATAGAAGGATTGAAAATTTAAAACAAGATTTCAAATCAAGTAGTTCATTATGCTACCAAAAAATCTAAAAAATACATAACCCCAGGTTATATTTATAGTCATTTTAAGTTCAAATTTGGACGAAGTTATATAAAAAAAAACCTAGAGAAACTATATTTTAGTCATTTTGTTGTGATTGTATAATATTATTCGTGGGTACTTGAAACTTCTAATGTACACTATTATATATCTATGATAGTATCAGGGTTTTTATTGGTGTATAACGCGTTATAAGTACCTAATAGATATTGTGGTATGATTAATTTGGAATTTATTATATTTACCTACCTATTATAGGTCAATTTTTTTTAATACCATAGATAAGTATATAATATGTCTTTTACCTACACTGACGTACCGTCTCCGTTCTTATACAATGATATATCATTGAATTCAAATATAATACCATCCATTATACAGTAACCCCCTTGTAACCTACTGTACAGCAGAGCACCTTTTTCATATTCTATATCAATGTATTTAAATTTGAATTATGAATATGATCTATTTTTATTTTTTATTTTTTTTTCAAAGCCACTAGTATAAACTATGATAGCTATACAATTCCATAAATTATCTATTTTTACTCTTTTTGTTAGTAAATTTCTAATTAAAAAAAAAATAAATAAAAATCACAAAAACGAAATTGTCAATACGTAGATATTTTAGTGACGAATTCAAATCTGCTTTCAAAATTAATATCAGTACATTATGTTAGGGGTCATAATTGAAGTTGTGAGCTAGGTTTTCGACCGAAAATATAATCACGTTCCAGCCCCCTTAAATCTAAATAATAATACCTGGCATATTCAGTGCAGCATTTAGACGTTTTGAACCCCGGTACAAAAAAAAATTTTCGCCCCCTAAACACGGTGAAAAAAAAGTGCTCCTCCCTTATGGGACCTACCCACGTTAAATATGGGAGATAGATCCTCATTAACCTTTTAGATTTTGCAGAGCAAAGAAAAGAATATTTGTTTTACAATGTGTACTTTTTTTCAATTGCTTGGATCCTCTCTCTGCAAAGATACATTTGAATTTATATCACTTAAACCTTGCTTATAATTCATCATATAAGTTGTTTTTTTCAACATATTTAAGTAGGTACTTCATGAATAAATAAAATAAAATTATATAAAACCATGTAAATTAATATTTTATATTTTTTTGTATATAGTATTTAATAAAAATAATGTAACTATATAATATAATATTTAAATTTTTCTTCTACTCTGTAGTGTTGCAAATACTTGAATTACCTACATCATCAAACTGAATGTTAGTTGTTATATCAGAGAGCTCATATAATCTAGCTCATGAGAGCTAGATTATTTAGCCTTTTTGTTTTTAGACGTTTTAAACATGAGAAAGACCTTTCTGTCGATTATTGTCAATTACTAACAGGTGTGCATAACAGCATTATCAGATATACATAAATGTAAGGATACATACCTATCAAATCATTTTTTTCAGAAAACTTCACATTTCCTGAATGGTTTTAGGAGCCTTATCGCCGATACATAATAAGTAGCTACTAAAATGAACACAAATAAAGTGCTGAGATTCATTTTGAATTATTTCAGTATTCTTACGAATTTCAATTGATGTCAGCTCTGTCAATTTGAAAAAGAAATTGTAATTTTTAAGTAGAAGTTATGAAGTATGCAATTCATTGTTGAAGTAATCAATTAATTGTTTACTTCAACAATTGATTTTTTACCTCAACAATTCATTGATGAAGTAAACAATTTATATTTATATTAAAATTTATATTTGTTGTTTTGTTATTGTTCACTCCTCTTTCAGTCATATACCAGTATAACACATCAATAATTTATTTGACTACCAAAGTATTCATTAGAAATAATTAACATGACAAAACAACGTTTGATGGATCAGATGGTGATTTACACAATTCACACACTACAACCCAAATCGATATTGACAGATTGTAATTTCTTGCTCGTAATATTAAATCGGTGAAATATTTGACCAAATAATATAGATAGTAATATCGCATTGCCTTTATTATTATGAATAACTGATGTCTATTGACATAATCACAACAAATTTGGGAACTGTTATTAGATTAATAATTATCGATCGCTATATATCGCTTATATTGCTATAAATACAAT
>WHPZ01579039.1:0-10703 GCA_016617965.1 Macrosiphum rosae | reverse complement strand
TTACGATTACGAATTGTGATATCTAGTTAATGACATATAATGTCAGTTATATAAAATTATAAAGATTATATTGATCAATTTAAACAAGGAAAAATTCCCAGAGCGGGAATTACAATACACTATAATTATGAGAAAAAAAAATTTTTTCTCGCTCCGCTCAAAAGTTTTATTTTTCATCAATCAAATAATTTCATATAATACCAATATTGTACACCCAATACTACACAGTTAAAACGTACATTATTTTATTTTGAATATCATTATTTCATATTTATAAACACTGAGGAAAACAAAACAAATTCTGAAATCTTTAATCACACATAAGTTATCTAACTACCATCTACTACGGCGTATGGTCTTATAGGGGCATACAGCATAAATGATAGATGCCGATACTCGAGACCAATTATATGTATAAAAAAAAAATGATAATTTTTGCCCGGCGCAAAAAAATTATAGTCGGGCCAAATTGAATCTTGATAATTTTAGGTATGCATAGGCATACCCTGCAATACCCCAAATGACGCCCCTGAGTTTTTGTTTATACTTTGTAAAACCGCTGACAATAGCGACGACCATTGCATTCGTATCGTACGTTTTTAAACTTTTGTCGTAAATGTATTTGCCGAATTATTATATTTCGTAACACGTTTTCTATCTACTTTTTTTTGCGCACATTATATTATTTAATAACCAAAAAAAAAAAAAAAGTTATCGAATTGCGTCTGCGGGAATTTGAATTCGTACTTGGTAACCTGGAAAATTGTTATTACGAGGACATTAGGTTATTCAAGTCGGGTACGCGGGTTTCCACCAGTGGCGCATGTACAAATTATTTTCACTATGGGCCGATTTATCAGTTATCACTGGTTAAGCACAGCAAGACCGACATAGCCATAACTATACGTTTTTTAGGGAGCTGGGTGGTTATAATATTATGACATATTATACAGTACAAATAAAAATTGAGCAATTTAGTTGTATATAATTATTATGTAAAATTAAACTTATTGATTCTTTTTTTAAAAATATCGACAGTGCCATTTATATATTTTAATGTTATCTTACTATATGAATTTAACATCAAAGTCAATAAATTATCAAAGCAAGTCCTGAATTACATTTAATTGTCGATTCCTCAAAAACGATTTTAATCAACCGGCTAACTTAATCATAGTGAAAAACTTTTAACCGTGAAAATATACATGCAATGCTTTAATTCAACCTGAAATTTCACTATCATGGGCTCTGGCCTAGGGGGCCTCCCCCCTATATACGCCACTGGTTTCCACTAGGTATACACGTTTGCCGTGTACTGGTGTACTCGAAAAATGTTCAGCTATGTCCAACAACGCGGTATCGTGGTTACTCGTGTGGTAACTTAACCTAACCAATCAATCGCAGCAAACGATTCGTATGCGAGTACCACAGAGTAGTGAAGGCGATACCACCCGCCATACTAATACCAATAACAAGTACAACTCTTGACAAAATATTTTGTCATGGTTACTGTACCGCGCGAAGTGTGTTTACTGTTTACGAGTATTATAATATTAAAAAGGGCGGGCAATAGTGGGTGTCGCTCTGCTGTACAGTAGGTTACAACTTACAAGTGGGCCACTGTAGTCTGTAATGGATGGTGTTGGTTTTGAATTCAATGACATAATATAATTTTATAAGAAAAACAATTCTGAGCGAAGTCTATGATATTACTAAGTATTAAGTAATATATTTGATGATATCATTGTTAATTAAGTAATTTATATACTCACCTATTTACATATGGAACCTTGCTTAAATTTTCAATCAATAGCTATAAAAGTTGAACATTTAATGCATTTTTAACTAAAAAATAAATATTAAATTTTGTCAAAATATGGACTTTAAATGCTTATAAAAAAAAACCTGTTCCTATATATTTTTAATATTTTTCAACAGCTATTGTAACAATATATCAGGAGTCTTGAATTAAATGTTCACACTTTTTTAACCAAAAAATAAAATTTCATCGATATTTATAGAAAAAAAAAAATTAAAACCGACAATGTCCGTAAACAGCTCAAAAAGAGTCAAATTGTATGGTGTATACGAAATGCTAATATAAATATTCAGTGAAATTTTCAAGTATCTACAGTCATTCGTTTTTTAATTCCAACAAAATAAGAAAATCGTTACATGAGAAATTGAGTGAATATCAAAATGTTGTAAAAATATCAATTTCAAACGTTCATAAAAATTTAATTTGACTTTCTTGTTGACATTGTTTTAGATTCTGAGTGAAACGATGAATGTATTGAATATACAATCATGTGTGTTTTTTTTTTTATTTTTTGGTCTGCAGTGTACGCGATAAGTAGTCGAAAAAATGCTTCGATTTTCAACTTCAGTATCTTGTTCGATTGGAAAGTGAATATCGTTGGTGCATTGTGGAGGTCAAAATTTAAAATTCCCAATAGTTTTCACAAGCGCCGGGAAAAACAACCTGAAAATTAAGGAAAACGGGAATTTTTTCTCAAAATCGGTTTTTCAGATTTGTTTTAGAGTTACCACCAAAAACCAAAATCGATTTTGCACAAAATTCCCGTTTTTCCTTAATTTTTGTGTTGTTTTTCCCGCCGCTTTTGAAAATTATTATAGGTATTTTAAAATTTGAGCTCCCGAATGCACCAACTATAGATTCACTTTCCCATCGAACAAGATACTGTTGAAGAAAATCGAAGCAGTTTTACTGCACCAAACCGTGATGACAGACACAAAAAAAAAACACATTGTAAAATCAATAAATACATTCATCGCTCAACTCAGAATCTAAATTCAATTTATTTATTTAAAATTTCAGTTGTTGTCAATTATATTATTCATTTTACAATAATATAGCAACAGTATATTCTATAGTAATGATATGTTTTTTTATTTTTATTTTTTTTTTTTGGTGTCTGTCTTCGCCTTTTGAGGCAGTAAAATATTTACACCTATAGATATGTATAATGTAGGTAAATTCTTTGTATAGGGTGATTCTTTTTTAAATGTACATGTTGCAGTATGAACTATACATATATTATATACTATGTTATTATATATTATATATATATATTATGTTATATTATACTTACTGACTTATTAATTAACCAGAAAGACGGTTTGTCAGCCTAAGATAATATTTTATATAGTATATTTATATTGTTATTATTAATACGATAGCCGGTTAAGTTGAATTATTATTATTTGTTAGATTTCTGAGGGATCCGCAGTGGTTTTACGATGGTGTTTATTTATTTAATTTTTTATCCTGTATACAAAATTTCTACCAGAAGGAGTGCTTAGATTTCAACATACAGTATCTTTTAGCGAATTGAATCAAGATGGTACTTTAGAGAAGTCATTTTTCGATTTTCTCAATAGTTATTTAATGCCACGGGAAAAACTACAGACAAATTACAAAAAACCGCTAAAAATGAGATTTTAATTTCGAACGCTTTGTTTACCACCGTAGAAACGAATAAAAATAAAATAATAATTTTAGTTATTCTGTTAGAATTTAAGTTTATAATATTAATTCAACCTAAATATAATAACAATATAAAATATCCAGACTGACAAACCGTCTTTGCTCAGAATCGTTTTTCGTATACAATGATATATGATATGATATTGAATTCAAATTAATCAAATTTAATACAATCCATTATACAGTGATCCACTTGTAAGTTGTAACCTACTGTACAGCAGAGCGATATCCACTTACCCGCTTTTTTTATTATCATATTTGGAAAATTATTAATATATTTTTTAAAAATTTGAAACTGAAAATGATTTAATTGAAAACCTATTTTGCTTAAAAATATCCGTTTTTCCTTGGTTATTTATTTTGGTTTTTTACCTTACTTTTGAAAACTACTAGGAATATTAAATTTTGACTTCCATAATTCACCTACCAAATTCACTTTCCCATCGAACAAGAAACTGAAGTTGAAAATCGAACCATTTTTACTTCCCCGCAAGGCGTATTGACACACGCAAAAAAAAATATAAAAATACACATTATTCCTATAGAATACTATTGCTATTATCATAAAATTAATAATAAAATTGACAACAACAACCGACATTTTTAAATAAATAAATTGGATTTTTTTTCCTAAAGTTTAATTATATGCCCATCTATATGTTCAAAACTAATAATAATAATTTTATATTTTAATTATATTTTTTTTTCGGTGGTTTTTTTTCCTACGTTCGTTTTTAACAAAATTTTCATAAATAAAAAATTATAACTAGACAATTAAAAAACGTATTAAATTTTTGTTTTTGTGTGGAGCCCCGTCAATTTATTACAAAAGCCATTTATTATGCCCGAAAGGGTAGGTATGCCTGCTACCGGGTTTTTGGGAAAATCGTCAAAGAAGAGAGAAAAGCAGCAGCAGCAGCAGCAGCAGCAGCAGCAGCAGTAGCAGCTGACGACCGACGATGGGGAAGCCATGGCCAAATATTTGAGAGGGGAAAGAGATGATAAAATAAATAATAATATCATTAAAGATTAAATTAGTACTATAGTCTAGTGCTATACGCCACAAGGACGAACCAAACACTATTATCTCTTGGTTCTCGCGACATTTGCATAATGCATAATAACTTCGATAGATAAAGCGAAAAAACCATTGACCACTTTTCTTACCTACCTACGTCGCAGTTGTTAGTTATTTTTATTACACATGTGCACGTACAAAGAAACGTTCGACCGTGCAGCAAGCTCAGTGATGGTTATGTAAGTTGTCGCGATTTTCTTTTGTATTTCTCAATCGACTCATATCGTTGGTCATTCGATTGAGTTGAATATTAGAGAACGATTGTATTTTCCGAACTAACCGTGCGACGAACGAACGTTCTTAGTTTCGTCCACGTTCGACAATATGGCTGACCTGATGTTTGATTATCAGTTCCGTTTGATACTGATCGGCGACAGTACGGTGGGCAAGAGTTCGCTGTTGAAATTTTTCAACGACGGTAAATTCGTCGAGGTAAAAGCTCTGTTAAAAATACCATGTTGTTCATAACATAATTATGGTTTATCATTATTATTGTTCACCAGGTGTCCGATCCAACAGTTGGCGTCGATTTCTTCGCTAGAACAATACAAATACCCAGCGGTCCACGCATAAAATTACAGCTATGGGATACAGCTGGCCAAGAGCGATTTAGGTGATTAAGAATTTTTTTTGTTGTATTATTGTTCTTTGGACTTGATGGTTACCTATATTTTGTATATTGTAATAGATCAATTACAAAATCCTACTACCGAAATTCAGTAGGCGCTCTGTTAATATATGACATAACAAAACGAGCTAGTTTTGATCACATACCTGTTTGGATGAATGATGCCAAACGACACATTGAACCTCATCGACCCGTATTTGTCTTAGTTGGGTGCAAATTAGATTTGGTAAGTTTAAAATATCTTTGTACAAATAAGCATTCTAAAAAATTCAAATACTTTTAAAAAGTGCATACATAAAATATCTTTCTTGTAGGTATCCTTGTTTTTTACAGTATGTAAATTCAATAACTATTGTATATTATGCTTTAATTGGAGGATACAGTAATTACTAATTAACTTTATTTGTTTTTAATATTATATTATATTTTTATTGTTCCCAAATTATTCATGGTATGGCCAATTTTGGAAAATGGTTAAGTTTAATTTGACACTACATGTTATCTCTACGATAACTTTTAGTCGGCCAACAACACATAACTAGTACACTTGTAATTATAACAGATAATAAATATTAATTATCAATGATAAAACTGAATTCAAACATTAATGGACAATATGGATACACAGAAAATAGTTTATCGTATTTATACATAAAATATATCTTTTCTTATATAAATATATTTTATAATATTCTAATGTTAAATATTTTCTATTATAAAAATGTATAGAAATATTTCAAAGCTTAACGCGACCTTACACAATATAAATAATCACAATCCACTGTTTAAAATTCTCTGACTTAAAGATTTAATGCTGAGTTAAGATCATATTGTTTTGCTTTTAAAGTTTCATGATAAGGTTAATTAAATATTGTCTTCTATATAATATAGAAGTGTTCTATTAAGACTAATAATTGCTTTTACTTTTATGAAATATTATGTACGTTCCGTTAAACGTTGATGGTAGATTATTTTTAAATTGAATAAAAATTAATTAAGATTACAAGGGTTACAAACAAGGTTATCTACTTGATATTTGTAATATACTATATTATGGAAGGACAAAAGGTTTCCTAATATGTACCTAATACTATTTAATAAAAAGTATAACAGTATTTTGTGGATTTTATTATGACAAAATATTTGGTTAAATAAATAAAAAATAAATAATGCTCTCAAACAATAAATATTATGTACCCAGTACCTATGTTCAAAAATGAAAATTATTCATCTAAATTTGAATTAATAAAGCTTAGAACATTATAAAATGACCGCCAATTCTGTATTTGCTTGTTTTGCATAGGTAAATAATGGTGCTAGTAAGAGGGAAGTGACTGAAGAAGAAGCCAAACAATTTGGTGCAGAACATAATATATTCACTGTCGAAACATCTGCAAAAACTGGTTCTAATGTTGAATTGGCATTCTCTGCTATCACCCAAGAAGTAATTTATTTATTTATTCACAAATTGACTATGTTTTATGTTATATGGGTCTTTACTATTTTATCGGCATGGCATTTTAATAAATGTAATATCAATATATTGAAAAAAAGTTGTATTATCTGTTTTTATTAAATATTATTTATTTTAGATTTATCAGAGGATAAAAAGCGGTGAATACCAAATGGAAGAAGGCTGGGATGGCATTAAAAGTGGCTATTCACATCATTCAGCTAGTATTGATTTTAATAACTATATCGAAGCTGAACCAGCGAAGTCATGCTGTTAAAACATGAATCCCCTTAACAAAGCTTACTATTCTTTTTCTTTTTTATCTTTAACTGAGTAACAATTTTATAAAACAAACATTTAGCTTTGATGACTTATTTTTAAACTTTTTTAATGTTTATTTTGACAAATATTAACCTAAGGTAAATATGTAAACTACACTTAGGAGAATGGTACAAGACTAGTGTTCTATGAATTATTGTAAAGTATAGTTTATTTTATATATATAATATATTATGTATAACTTTTTTTTTTTGCACATAATTATATTTTTTTAATATGAACATTTTACAGTTAAGCTTTGTGTAAATTATGTGTTGTATTCAAAAATAAATTAGTTTAATTGATTTCCAAATGTCAACATACACTGTCTTATTCCTTGCTGGCATAGATGGTAGTCTCTGAAAGGTGGCACCATGTGCTTATGTAATAATGATAAAAGTGCTATGAACTCTGATAAAGCCTTTTCATAATTGTGCTTATCCATCAACCGTTTGGCAACCGAGTATTTATTCTCTGTATCCTTAAAGAACATTTTTTTTTATTAATATTGCTCACTAAAAGTAATTGAACAGTAGGTACCTGTAAAACTTTTAAAACTGGTAACAGGTTAGTAGTTTTTGAACAAACCATACAACGGACTGCAAACTCCATTGATTCTGTTGTCACTGTTATTGCATTTTTGCAATGTATACACCTGATCCTGAGTGATGTATTTGTCTTCATTTGTTCCGAAGTTGGCCAATCTTGACAGCAGGCAATACAATTACATTCAAACCAATACCTATCACAACAAACCCAATGTATTTCAATAAATTTCCCACAATATTTTGAAGTATATAATCCACGTAATAATTAATTATCAGTGCCAGATAGGAAAGGTATCGGCCCACGGAGTTTTAAGATTTATAACGTTTGAGTACAGCTACTGAACAGTTTTATAATTCTATTCAATTATATTTTCTACTAATATTTGTACTAATTTTACACCGTGTTCAAATAATATGGTCAAAAATAATATATTATATATTATGGCCACTCATGACTGTAAAATGAGATTTTAGTAGCTAATT
The DNA here is from genome assembly GCA_016617965.1 of Macrosiphum rosae. NCBI lineage: Eukaryota > Metazoa > Arthropoda > Insecta > Hemiptera > Aphididae > Macrosiphum > Macrosiphum rosae. The sequence continues at coordinate 2,687 of WHPZ01579039.1, read as the reverse complement.
ATCAGTAGATCTCCGGGCCCAATGGCAATTTCATTATTTAGTATATTCAACTAACTAAACATATTTTTTATTCTATCCAAAATGTAATCGGTAGTAAAATTGATGGTGACAATGGGGTAAAATGTATTTATTATCTGAATATATCTCATGTATTCAAACGTTTGAACCTAGGTAACTAAATTTCAAAAATCAATCATTTTTTAATTGGTTTATTAATTTTCTGAATTATATTAAAAACATTTAATCTATGAATATATAATACCAATTTAATATATTGTGTGATTATAGATTTTTGATAGATTATTGATCAATTATTATTGAAATATAAAAATGGTGAATACCTGTTTATAAGTGTCTGTTGTCGCTCTTCTTTTGGGTGGAACATAAACATTGGACCATAATTTTCTGTAATCGCTTCTCCAGCATGTAATTCGCGGACGTTGTGTACCACGACCGTTGTTCCTCGGTGATACCTACATATTTTGAACAATTAACCGATCGCCTTGGATTTCTAGTGTAGATACTTAAGGGGCTACGGTCATTATTTAAGGAGCAACATTTAAGCAATTTCTAATCTTGTCATAGCCGCCCGGGATTTATGTGGTATGTAAATGATTATTAGTTTGAGTGAAATTAAATGCGGGTATCCTCTCTGGTACACGCATGCACATGTCAATAACTCGATAACCATCATTTAATGATTTAATTTTCACTACACGAATTTTACAAAAACATACATTTGTTTTGACAAAATTAAAGTTAGTTAACGTTGTCTGATTTTGATTCTGAAAAAATATTTGAATTCACCAGAAAAATGTCTGTAGATCGTACGAAACATTTTCCCCTTTTTAATATCAATTATAATTTTAATTGTGATTCGAAAAAGTTCATATTTTCAAGTTTTCAATTACAGTTCACAATAATATAAAATTTAGTTTTTACGAAGTGCTTCGTATAGGATCTACAGACAATTTTCTGGTGAGTTCAAATTTTTTTCAGAATCAAAATCGGACAACGTTAACTAACTTGAATTTTGTCAATACTCTAGGTCTTTTCAGCTAAAATTTACGGCGGTAGCGATGAGGCCCCTTAACCAAGAAAGTGTACACCAGTTACACCGAGTAAATGTATAGTAATAATATACCTATACGGCTGTACATACCTGACAACACATGGGTCGCAAGAGTGATTCAGCAAAGCTAGGGTCGGGTAAACGGAGCCACCGATGAACACTGTCTCCTGCTCGTTGCCAAGTTGTCGGAGTTCGGACACTTCGAAAGCGTTAAATTGGAGCAGAAGCAGATGATGTAACAACAGACTTCCGATGAATAACTCGTCATCGGTTGGTCGACTGTCCGTGTTGCAGCCTGAAGCGAAATAGTTTGTCTTTTTCAAACAGGACAAGTAAAAAGCAGCCACGTGCGTTCTGTGTAATATGTCCTGTACAGATCTCGTCTCCCGATGTGTGACCAAGTCGTACAAGTTGACGTAGTTGTCGGGTTCGTGTTTACCACGTGGCCTCTGCGTCTAAAAAATTGTAAATTATATATCAATTATAATCTATAGGTGCAGGTGGTGCATCATAAGCACGAGTGGCTTAACCCCCCTCCCCAAGAGGGTATTTAGGCACAAGCCCTAGCTATAGACATGTGCCTAAAGCGGCAACGTTAGGGGTGTGGCAAATTTTGGCTTAATAGTTTTCTTAGATATCAAGGGAACGTTTCAATATATTGTATGAATGGTTGAACCTTTGCTTTTGACCAATAATAATTAATGTTTCTTTTTATAGATTACAATATAACAGATTTCATATTGATTGTATAAGTGTATCATATAATACATATATACTATATTATATTATTATAATATCATATTCATATATATTTTATGAGGGATTGGGTTGCATGACAAAAAGGGAAATTGGGGGGTGTCTATATGGGCGGAAAAAACTCAAACACGTTTCCACTGCCCTCTCCCCCGCAACAGCCCCCCTCAGCAACTTAGTCTACCTAAACTCTTATAAATTATAATATTATAATCGACGAGCTTCGGTTACATGATTCAACAACTTTGGTCGTAGGTCAATGAAATACTTCAACGGCCGTTGTGTGATTATTCGAAGTGCGATCAAGCACGTAATAGAAACGCCGGCTGAGAAGAGCGCAGGCAACATCGAACATTCTATAGCGTGATACGACTCTAGGGCGCTTCTTTTGCAAAACTCGCCGCAAAATGCCACTCTTTCGCAATCCGGACACGGCAAAGGCGCAACCAGCCTGTGGACATAATAATTATTGAGTAGGAAAATAATATAAGTGCAGTGATCTCCAACCCGTTTTTCCTCTTGACCCATTGTGGAAATACTAATTATTTGAAACAATGAGACCCACATATAATCAGATTAAAATAATAGGTACTGTTTAATATTAAATATTTTTAAATCTTGATATGTGGAGAAAATTCTAATGCAAATATTACTTGAAAAATTGAAGTCTACAGTAGCCAGTAAGTAATTAATTTTTAATTTACAAAAAAAAAAATCGATTTTTAAAAAACTGGTTTTGCAAATAGACTCTAGTTTTCCCAGGTTATTTTACTGTTGACGACCTAAAACAAATGTAATGTATGTATTTTTACTGCTCCTAAAGATGCCAAAAAAAAATCACGCACAATCATTGTAAAACTGT
>WHPZ01579035.1:0-22871 GCA_016617965.1 Macrosiphum rosae | reverse complement strand
TATACCTACTTGGTACTTGTAGTATATATAAATCCCTAGTATATATACACTGCGGCCTACGACTGACTCTCTTACCTTTACTTATACTAATAATTATATCGCTTACCTTGCTGTTACCTTTATGCGGTAGACCTAATAATATATTCTAGCCTCTTGACGAAAACCGAGTTTAAGTAAATGTAAATCAAAATACGTGTAAACAATATTGTACAGGTGCTAAAGTAATGTGAAAATGCACGGAGCAATAAGCACGAGAGTCGAATGTCTATGACGAATATTGACAAATGACGATTGACAGTGGGTTATAGAAAAAAATGCGATATAAATATTAAATATACAATAGGCAGTGAGTACTGACTGAGTGCATCGCATAACATAATAATATTTGAAACAAAGTCGTGTCACTTGTAATGTGTCCTGGTGGTTCGAAGGCCGCAGTTAATTATCACAGATATTGGTTGTAGGTACTCGACTAAATGAGACCTATATTATACTCTACTCGATGAGATCATACATTCAGTCATAAAGATAAATCTGTAGGTTAAGTTAAATCTATGTATACCTATATATAATGTATATGACTATATCTGTGTAGTGTGTAAATAATACCATTGAGTAAATATTGTGTATTGTACAATATATACTCAATACTAAATTCTAATACCTATATAATATACTATAGTAATATATACAGTGGCGTATATCTACGGGGGGAGGGGTGTCAAAGGCGCCGGTTAAGCGAGTTTTAAGTTAGAAGGGTTACAACTTTTGTTTAAAAAAAAAATTCTTTTATTTGGGTATCGTTATAAATTTATAATAACTATTTACTTAGATTATTAATTGTAAATAGATAATTCAGACTTTTTTTCATATTATATAAATACTTCGTTGGGTATGGGGGGGGGACCTTTAAAACTGTGACCTTGGGTGTTTAGGGCTTTTTTCGGTTCATTATTAAGGTGTCGCTGGTTATTAGCTAGTCAGCCGCTACGGATGAACTCTAGTCTATGCTAATTTCTACTAATTATTTCTTCTATATAAACAAAAATGTCCATCTTAAATCTCAAAATCCCTGTTTGAGCATTGAGCACCTCTCCGGGTTTTAATTTTCCTTTTTTAAATAAGCACAGGGGGATAATGTAGCATTCTTATGATATATTTATATGAAATAATTTTTGAAATCGGTCCTGCCATTTCAGTTTTTGAGAAGAGGGGCAAACTTTTTGACCGGCCAATAATAAAACTGAAAAAAAAACCACTCGCTAACAATTGCATTACATTATATTACAATTTCATTTTTATATCAATTTAAAATAGCCGTCTGACATTCAGCGAAAGGACTACGAAGTCCCCCACGAAACACCAAACTGAAAACGACACCTCAGCCCTCTCACAATATATTTGATCACCATACGGCAGGGGTCGGCACCCGCAAACTGCAGCTTTCCATCTAAAGTGGCGGATCTCCAGTTCCATACACAAAAATTAATGATTTTATTATCAAAAGCAATATATTTTTATTTTATAAATATTGAATATTGTTTGATGCTAAAAATATTTGTATGTTTTTATATGAATAAATATGATTTCGTGTTAAGTCGTTTATTTTTTTTTTTATTGAACAAAAATTTATATATTACAATCTGTATTTAAATGTTATACTGCAATAAGTACATTTGATGTGATTTGATTGACAGGAGGGGGAAGTCACCCAATGACGGCACCCCGTTCGTTTATTTTAAATTGAAAATTAAATATTATACATAAGCGAATACTATAATATTGAAACGAACATTTTTAGTGGCGCTTTATAAACTGGGAAATGTTCTAAATTGTAACTTACTGTTCCGTCTCAAAAGGTTGTCGACCTCTGCTCTACCCCTATATCGGCTATGCACTAGTGATCTCAATATGACAAACAGACTATTCAGTATTCAATGCGAGGTGTGGCTCAAAGGCGCATATATCGAAATAATTACGTCAATATCATGAAGTTTTTGTTCATGTGTTCCCAAAAAATATCTAAAATAATAATATATTATTTGTTTTGGCGGAAAACGGAAACTCCATACTTGGGAAAATACTTTTTTTTTATTATTATTGTTATAATTTATTAAAGCCTCAGCGTCTATTGGCTGCAAAAACTTTATAAAGGTTCACATTTTATCTTAAATGGCGTTAATATTAATATACAAGTTACAGGTCACATAAGATTAATTAAATTGGTCTTAATTATAATGGTAATTGTGTTTTTTATGTTGTCTGGATGAAGGGCTAGGAAATACTTTATATCTATGGTAATTAAATCACGTTTAAGATAGGTAAATATCATTGGTTTTATTATATTATACACATAGTATCTACAACACACTATATATAGTACAGCGTTTCCCAAATCATGGGTCGTGAAATTTTTTTAATGGGTCAAGATTAAGCTTATTTCAGTATTTGTTTATAATTTATTTTATTTATTTGTTATGTATTATGTATCAAGTATTGTATTTAATAAAAATTTAAAGATAAAATTAGTAATAATAAAAATATAATTTATTTGAGGCATACTTGATTTTTTTTTCAGGAGGGGGTCGCGAATATTAAATTTATAAGTCGCCATTGCAAAAAATTTGGGAAACACTGCTATAGTATTTTATGTAACAACTAACAGTCATCAGTATGTCAGTTTAATATATTTGATCGCGAGTTCAACGAATGAACAAACCAATTATTAAGCCGAATGCCCGAATACCAATGAATACTTAACGATAATGAAAACTTTTTTTTGTCTAGGATCAATTAACTTAAATTAAATAATAGGTATTACTTGTTAATTAAGTTTCATTAAATCCCCGAAATTTTTGTAGAATATTGGATGTAAATCGGGAATATATCGCTTAAGTAATAAATAATAACATTTTAAAAGCAAGTATAAATTTTTTTTTTTCGAAAACAAAAAATAGGCATTTATTATTTAACTAGTTACTTATCGATAAATTGATCAATATGTTTATAATTATTGTTAATTGTTATTATTATGGTACGTATTATTTTCTTTTTGGTTGTTCTAGATTATTATTTATTATTATACCTTTCTGTATTTAAAGGGATGTCTCGTAAAATGTTAATAAAAAAATTCACAATAGTTTAGGTATGATGATTATTTGATGTTGATAGATTTAGATTAAACAAAAATAATTGGAATAAAAAACATACAAATTAAAGAGCACAAATGGAGACAGACCATAAAATGTTCGGAGTGCTATTAATAGAATAATCCTTATAAGGCATGTACAATATGGACATAGAAATTAAAAATGAATTTTAAAACCAATACGATCATTGCTCCACTCAGAATTTAGAATGACAAATACGATAAGTAAATTTTTCAAAACGCTTTTTTTATTAATATTAAAATTTGCACAAAAATATTAAACTTTACAATCTAAACAATTTATTTTACAGTAATAATATATATCTATCATCATATTTATAATTTTTACTCATATCTTTTTATTCAAAAAATATCTGTATTTATACATAATAATCATAATAATAAATTTTTTTAAATAACATATGTCATTAAATAACTAAATATACAAACATAAAAAAGAAATAAATGTATATTATAAATTTATTTAGACGTATTCACTTATCAATAATTTGAATCAATATTATTCAAAATGTAAAAACAGCGTTCTAATAATTAAAATATATTACATTTTTTAAAGCATCTGATCATTTAAATATTAATATGTAACAAATTTTTTATAATTTTCAATTTTTTTTTTATAAAATTATAAATAATAATTATAAAAGTAATTAACTTAATTGTACCGTTTCATTTCAATAGAAAGCAATGAAATTTCAACAAAAAGACAATGGAAGGAAAAAAATAAATCTATTTACACAAAAACACTACTTTGGTGTTTTTTTTATTTACATTTTAGAAGAAAAAATATATATTAATTTTAGTTGAGTTGATTTTAAAAATAATCTATTCATTATTTTTTTAATCAATTAACATTATAAATATTTATTGGTGTATAATGTGTATTGCATTTGTTGTGAAATACAACAGTAAATCATACAGGGGGCGGTGGTGGAGGTGGAGGGGGCGGCCTATAAAAAAAAGTTGAAAGGTACGCAGCATGTCTGTTAGGAATATTAAGGTTTGGAGGACCATTGTTATGGACCGCAGCCGATGGTAACAATAAATCCTCTTTCGCGCATGAATAGAGTTGCTCATCTGAGCGTTGGTAATATGAATCTGAAACAAGCAATTTTAATAAATATAACAGTTATTTGTGTATTTTATTTTTATTTTTTATATAATATATTGAATTATTATTACTAGATGGTGAAAAAAAGTGTAATACTTGCTGAAGTTGGATGAATAATTATAGCAAATTACGTTGAAAGATAATAGATGAGCAGAAAAGGCTCAATATTTAAATACAAAGTAATAAACGGGCATCTATTTAATTGATACATTTTTTGTATATGTGTTGTTTGTTTTCATAATAGAGAATTCTTAAAAATTTAATCCCTTGTTTTTATTCTTAGATATGTTTTACATCATATCATATTAGAATATATTATATCATAAGTTTCTAATTTTAAGTCAAACTAAAGAGTTATAAGAGGTAAGAAAATTCAATTTTTTAAAACAAATAGATCACTCGGCTTAGAATTTCTGCAATTGATATTATAATTTGAAATTATGTATTTTACTTCATTCAATATAATCTAAATAATATTTCTATTTTTTTTTTTTATTAGTTTACATTGAAAGTAGATTATTCTTTTCTTTGAAATTTTATAATTCAAGGGTATAGTTAATTTCAAAGTTCTTACATCGTGAAGACTCAATAGGTGTAGGTATGAATTCAGATGGGGGTGACAATCTTGGATGTCTTTTTGGTAAGTCTTCAGTGATATTGACTCCAAATTGTCTCCGTAACCTATCATTTAGGTTTTCCCATTGTTTTGGTTCTTCTTTGGATATATTTGTTTCAAATAGGGATGGAGTAGATTGCAATGCCAACTTTGATTCCAATTCAAGTGATTTGGCTATAACTTGTTGAGTAATTTCTTCATAAGCAGCAAGAGTCGTATTAGGAGATACAGATGGTGATGGTCGAGTGTCATTGACTCCAGATTCAACATCCTTTTCTTTGGTGATAGTTGCTTGTGATTCTTTACGCCTTCTGTATTCAGATAACGAAAGCTGGAATACATAATTTTAAACATATAATTAATAACATTATTAGACATGATTATAATTATAAGACAATCTTACCTTTCGCTTGACCGGTGGTGGTGGTGGTGGTGGTGGTGGAGGAGGGGAAGAAGGTGGTTGTTCTACGACAGGCCTTATACATTCCTCAATAGATTCATTAAGTTTATGAACTGGTGGACAGACATCAGTAGTAACGGGTTGATCAGTGACTTCATTCGAAACTTTTTTTTCATTTATTATAGATATTGAGTTAGTTATGTTATTGATTAAAGTTTCTTGGGTTGGCTGAGGATCATCAACTGCTTCATTCTTGATGTCGACCGTTATTTTTACATTAGACTTTTCATGTGTAACAGGTTCTGTTGCACTTTCATCATCAGGTTTAAATTCTCCCAAAAATGATTCAACCAAGGCTACTGTGTTAGACGACTTTTGCAAATCAATTAATGGTATACTCTTATTCTAAATAAAAAAAAATATTAGATAAGTAATTGTTTAATTTTGAAACTGAAGAAATTGTTTTATTTACTTTGAATATGGCTAATTTGGAGTCAATAGAAGCAATATTACGAGATGCTTGCTCTACTGCTTCATCTTCAATAACATCATCATCAGCAAAATTCAAATGTCCTGAACCACTAACTGTTGGTGATGGACAATCAGACATAGATTCTCGAGCCATTCGTCGTTTTTTCAATGGACCTACTTGTTGATCACCATTACTAATTCCTCCGACTGAATCTAAATAGAATATCAATGATTCAAATTCATAATCAATAAAATATATTTAGATAATATTACGATTTCTTAAACACAATCTTAATATAATCAATATTGTTAATACCTTGTTCACTAATAGCTTGTTGTAGCCACCTTTTTTTGGCACAACCTGATTCGCCTAGTTTGAAGTCTTCACTTCCAGTTGGAGAATTTCCTTCAGACTTCACCCATGAGTTAACAAAATCCTTAACAAAATATAATCAATAGATAAATAAAGTATAATTTTAGATAAATAGTAAAATTAACTATAAAATATTATTAGAAAGTTACTTTTTTTGTATTAGGAAATTTGAAGCCTGGAGCAAGTGGTCCAACTGCAGCAGCTACTAACATACATGTGTTAGATAACGGGGCTGGAGGAGTTCCTTCACTACCACTAGCTTCTTCACTATCCATCTTAACGGGAGTATTAAGTAGACTACTGTGTGGTGATCGCCGTAACATAGACCGAGGAATAGATGAAAGAGATGGCCTGTGTTGGAAGCGCACTGAAAATTTACAACGGTTTTGAACACGTTTTTTGGACAATAAACGACCTTTTCGGTCCTCATCATCATCGTCATCATCATTGTTATTGTCATCTTCATCTGATGAACTATTATAAGTATGAGATGAAATTGCAGCTGCTCTACGTTGTGGTCTGTTTGTTCTTGTTGACTTAGAGCGACTGTTTTTATTAGATGGCCGTTGTTTCCTTCTATAAAAATAAATAAATACATGAGTTCATAAGATATTTTCAATAATTAATTTCATCGATACAATAATGATATAATAATAATAATTTATTCAACTCAGATAAAATACAAACAAGATAAGCAAAAAAACAAACATAAGTAATTATATGAACTGAGCTGATTACCCCTCTCTTTAATCATGCTTGTGATGAAAGGGGGGAGGGACTTCAGATATTAATTATACGAATAATATTATAACATTAGCAAGTTTTTTAAAATTTATGATAGTGAAAATCTATTACAAGAGTATACTAAAAATAAATAAACCAAAACAGAATACATAATAGTACTTAAATAATATAAATAATGAACATGGACAGAAAGTATATTTATGAACATAAATGATTATTCTCCTCAAACATATAATTTTTTATACTTTTTTTAAGCAACATCTTATCTTCATTAACTTAATATCTTTTGGTAATTTATTAAACATTCCTATAGCCTTATATTGATAAAAGTTTTAGTAAGCCGTAGAATTACATTTAGGGATTCTAAGACAATTCTCCCTTCTTCCTTTAGGAATAATACTTAAGGACTCATTAATTCCGATATTCAAATCAGAATGTAGTTGGATTAACGAAAAGTACTTAAAGAGTTGTTTTATATTAAATATTCTTAGAATGTCAAAAAGTTGTGAGGTATTCATTCTGTCATAGCCTTTTAATGTAATTCTCATTAATACACTGTGTAGTGTCTAATTGTTCCATAGTGGTCAGGTAAGCCGATCCCCATAAACTATACCGTATGATAAGACAGACTGCACCTAAGCAAAATAAACACTACGCAAAGTAAATAGATCTAGAATAACATTTAATTCTTTAAATATAAAGAAAAGCTTTCTTAATCTTTTTGTATTTAAATTTATTTGTGTTTTTCATTTTATATCCTCATTAAAGTAAATGCCTAAATATTTAAAATTATTTACACGAGTTAATTTAAAACAATTAAAATCACAACTCCTACTTTCTAAACAAGCTGGTGAATGGTTTTCTAAGATATTTATTGGTGGCATCGAGACTTTGGATAATGCAAATGTCATTATTTAACTTGAAAACATAATACTATAATAACTACCCATGTGTAAACAATCAATTAAATAATAATAATAAAATAAACATATTTTATTAAATTTTTATTTAACATTAAAGTTGAATACACTCATTTGCTTAAAATCTAAAATGTACTTACTTAACAACGCTTTTTCGAACTCTGTTTCTATTTAGATTATGTGGTGAAGAATTATTGAAGGAATCTGTATCTTTATGTGACCTCGATTCTTGTTTCCGAGCTTCTTTTTTTTCCATTCTTTCAAAAGCTTTCATAATAGCTACCATCTTTCTCTCTTCCCTTGACTATAATATTAAATAATGGTTAAAAAATATTTAATAGTTTAGGAATTACAAAATTTATTACCATCTCATTTACTCTTTTCACCAGTTTATTATCATTGTTGATGGATTTGTGGTCAGGCTCAGGACTTGTTTCCACCTTTTTGACAGGACTTTTTGGCCTACCCGGACCGTTAGGTTCTTTACTTTTAACAGGTGGAAGAGGTGATGGTAGAGGTGATGGTGGGAGTAATGGTGGTGGAGGAGGGGGAGGTGGTGTTTCAACCTTAGGTAATGTTCTTTTCATAATTTTCTTATTTGGTTTCTTCATAATTCTTTGTTGCCTAGTTCTTTTATTTCTTTGTGGTTTATTTTCATCGTCTGAAGAATTACTAACAGTAGGGTCTATCATTGGTGAGGAAGAAGAACTTTTTGGTACAACAGGGATAGGAGGTGTTGTTGTAGGAGGTATTGGGCTTATAGAAGCTGTACATGTTGATGGATCTCCACAATTACATCGTTTAAATGGAACTGCAGCCTGATGATTAATGGTAATTTCAGTATTTTTTTCAATATATCGATTTGCCACTATGTACAAATGAATGGAACCTTTTTCAATATAATGTTTTAGCTAAAAAAAAAAAAAAAATTAAAAAATGTTTTATTAATTTAAATTATTTAATTGTATAATTATTTTACCTCTGCATTTGGTTTACATGAGCGTCGAACAAAACGTGCATCATTACCATATGTACGACAATCAACACAGACCTCTACATCACAATCCGTAGAAAATCGAACCACATAAAAAAATACATAAGGGTCTGTTCGATTGGGTATTGGATCTTTGTATGCCAATGAGCCAGTCCAAGTAAATTTTCCTCGAACTTCAATTATTGGCTGATTGTTAGTCAATACTGAACTACTGACTAACATCTATTAAAAATAATTCATAAATTAACATATTACTTTGGTTTTGAAAATATTAGAAAATAAAACTAATATAATATACACACTTTTATCCCACTAGGAAGTAAGGACATTTTTGTCCTACTAATGGGAATTTTTACTGGGGTACGAAGTTCACCAATTGTTACGCTGCCATTTGGTTTAATTGCCGATAAACGAGCACGCAATTCTTGAGAATAATGATTAGTAACAGCTTCTTCATATTTATCTATCCAGTTTCGTAACTGATCAACTGGTTGTTCAATACTAGATTTAGTGTGCTGTTTATTCGGTTTGTCAGCTTTGAATATTTTTGGCTCATCAGAAGAAGAATAATCAATTGTCTATAATTGATTTAAATGTATGAATTATCTAATTACATTAGTTTGTTAAAGTTTAAATAAATAGTTTACCTTCTTTTTTTGAATTATTTTCTTCTCTTGGATTACTTTCTTTTTTTTGTCCATTGCTGCCAATCGTTTTTTTTCCAATAGCATTTCTTTACGTTTAATTAACATTTTTTTACGTTCTTCAGCCAAAGCCTTTTTTTCAGGAGTCATGGAACCTTTTTTCCTTGGGCCAGGTGACGGACCACTTTTCCGACGTTGTTTCATCTGAGATGATGACAAACCATTTGCCTTTCGTTTAGGAGTATTTTTTTGTCTGCTTTTATACTTTTTTCTTTTATTTTGAATATTGGTACGCTCTATTGGCATATCTGTAAAATGATAATAAAAAAAATTGAATACGTAGAAAATATCATAAAAAAAAAAACACAAATATGCTAGAAATCACAAGTAATGTTTGTTAAGGATAAAAATAGACTACCCACTATATTTTACTATATACACATTATTCTAGGTTGTATTGTTTAATATTCATATTATTATTGTATGGCAAGGGTGGGAAGTGAGCTATTTCAGTTGCAGGCTATATTTTAAGTATACGCCTCTGCTACATCTAAAGAAAATGTCTCTATACATATTATGGTAATCCATAATGAACTGTTCTTACCATTCTCAGTATCTAGATTGATTTATAGAACATGGGAATAAATAATCTACTAGCAAGTATTTTATATAAAACAATAATTTAAAAAAAACTATCAATACATTCCTGTATACTATTCAAATTGGGAATGTAACTTTTGAACACTGAATAGCAGATTTCCACTTTTCAACCTAATAACTGTTTTATTGTATAATATTTGAATGGATATATTTATTTATGAAATTTTATCTTTACATTATATAGGATGTATGAGAAAGACCCGACAAATAAAAAATAAAAATAAATACTTGTTAAATGTATGACAAAAATTATAAGGATATTAAATAGAATTCAATAAATATACGTGTCAGAAAATTCCCAAAAAGAATATTTTGAAAAAGTAGGTAATTATATTTCAAATTAATTAATTAAAATAGATGTACTAAAATAAAATAATTGACTTCAATAAATGTTTTTACGATCAAAATTTGTTTAAAACTAGATATACAAACTGGCTATTTTAAATTTTTCTGAAAATAATTTTAATACAATTTTTGGTATTAAAAAAATGTTATACATTACTTGTATCGCAAGCACCAGTAAATTATTTTTAAATAAAAATATTTATAAAATGATTAGAAAGAGTTATTAATTTGGCAAGTAATCTGTTACACTCTGTATACTTGCTTAAATAATTGTCTATTAAGAAGACGCTACGCCTGTGCAACACACATAAAACGCATTTACGCAGTCTGAGTAAAACTAGTTCAATTTTGGTGATAGAATAACCTATTACAAAATTAAAAGATGACAATATTTTGGAATGCTAGACAGTAAGATTTTTAAATTTTGGAAAGTTAAAAGTAATTTAAACGTTGAAATTATTGCTATTGTTAAACAATACAATGAACGTTTGGAAATAATGGAAAAAACACACCATTTTGCCCTCAGAAGTATTGTCACAACTCAATTTTATAATAGATATTTTTATTCTAGAACCGAAATTGAGAGAGTTCTACTCGGACCGCATGTGGCCGTCGGCGGTCACATAAAAATAATTACGTATTAATAATTTTTAGGCCGCACCAGATCATTCCTAGAAGGCCATACGTAAATGAATTTGGATTTATATTATTAACTTTTTCATGGCGCTACAATAATGAAGTAAAAAATGCGCCGTGGCGTAGCAGGAATAATTACAATTTTTTTGATGTAATAAACATATTTTTAAGTTTTTTTCCAATAGTATAATAATATGTATATTTTAAATACAAATTTGCTTGGAGTACCATGGATACATATTCTTATGTATTGGCCAACATGTTAAATGTGTATTGTCTATGTCACAAGTGTGTACAACAGAGATAACACAAGTGAGTGGGGGTCCTGTTAACTTTAAAGCAATAAGGTATAAATTTAAAATATTCAAAACTGATTTACCTAGTTCTGAAGAAAGATCAGAGTCACTTGAATGTCGTAAATGTGATGCTGAAGCCATCGCTATTCTTTTAGCCAATTTCATATGTTGTAGAGCCGCCGCCGCTTCTTTATTAAAAGGCCTTGGTGAACAACGTTCACATAAATATTCTTCAGGCAGATTATTTCTACTCTCTAATACACAATCAACATGTTGCCAAACTCTGTATAATCATAATAATTAATTTTAATCATTTAAAATAAAATGCACACACTCGATTAAAAATACTCACAAGCATTTGTCACAGCTTATCATAAAACCATCATCATGCTCCATTTCACTAAAATAAGTTTTAAATATAAATAAATTAAGACATAATGTGACTAATATTACATAAAAAATATTTAAATTATTCTATACACTTTTGATGAGAAATTCTAATTTAAAATAACAGTAAGTATTATTTTCAATAAAATAGCAACAAATGTTAGGCAAGTCATAAATGCAATAATGATAAAAATGGTGCAACATGTTATTTTTAATGAGAACTTAACAGTAAAAACAGCTTATCTCTAGGAGAAATTCATTCATAGCAAATTACGTTCAACAATATTTTTATTGTTTGTTGTACAATTTAATTTAATAATTCCATAAATTATATTAATTTTGCAATATTATTGAATTTTACAAAATTAATATATAAAAAAGCAAAAACCTCAAGTTCTAGAGAAAAATTATATTTTCTACTGTACAAAGATAGTAACTTAGCATTAGTATTAGTAAAAGAAAGTTAAATTATTCACCATATGAAAATTTTGAATTATCCTCAGACTATGTAATCTTATTCACTAAACGAATACTCTTAAAAGCTTACCAGATACATCTTGTTACTGCAGGTTCTTCTGACTTAATGTTATCTTTGCCTTCGGCAACAGCCTCCGGTGCAGTATCAGTTTCTTCACCTTGGCCATCGAGATCATGATCACTAGCACTTAATTCACTTTCCACTTGAATTTGTGGTTCATGCTTTACCAATGATTGCAATGGTTGTAAGGATTCAGACGTTGGTATTGGCACATTATTTGGAATACTTACTGACTTTTGGATAACTAAATTAAAATGACACAAAATTTAAAATATATAGATATTAAATAAGAATTGATTAATTAACTTTTATTATTATTGATAGGGTTTTTTTAAATATTTGAATTTACCTTTATTATTATTATTTACAACATTATATTGAGTTTGTGGCGGTATCTGTGAAACTGTAGGTGATACTATACAAGATTGACCAGAAGTAACATTTATTGTTGATGTCAAACCATTAATTTGGTTTGTTCGTTGAGGTGATACTCTTGGAACTATGCAATAGTTATGTTCCACTTTAATTAACTGAAAATAATCATAAAATAATGTTCATATATTAGTTTTATGATTTTGAATTCAGAATAATGTCTTAATTAAATATGAATCAAATTACTAACCTCTGCAGGTTTTTTAGCATCATAAACAGGTCTATGTTCAGTTACTTCCAATAATTCATCATCACTAGGGCAATGATCTCGTCTTAACATAGGACTAATAAGAAAATTAATAATATAAAAATAAATCTGATAATTATTTAAAATAAATATATAATGGTATATTATGTAAACATACTTAGGCCGATTTACTGGCACAACACGGGATCGTTGGTTATTTGATTGACGATTACGCGGTGGCATATATGTCATTAACATATGAGGTGTTAAGCCTACCCGGCTGTAAGGTAGTTGGGGTGAGGCAACTTGAGTTGAAACAAAAACGTTTTTTCGAACCGATTCCATTTGAATGGAACTGGCATTTCTCTGTTAATAATAAATAAATAAATAAACTGAAATAATAAAATTGTGTAAAAGAGATTAACAATTTTAATTGTTACCTGATAAACTGGTATTTGTTTGAAGTGTTGATTTGGTGATAGTATATGATTGGCGCTGGCATGATTGAGCTGCAAAGGGAAACGGTGCATGGTGACTGGTTGATTTGTGGTACGCACCACGGTGGCACGTGCATGGTGATCTTGTGTTTGACTGCGGGATGGTGTCATCTGAACGATGAGACTGGGTCCTGATACATCCTGATTGGACATAGGACGTCCGACAGGAATAGTCAACTGGCCAGAGACAGCTGGACCACATGGCACGCGACTCGAACCTACAAGAAAGTAAGCAGCGCTTCCCGGTGTCCTGACGTTACCATCCGATTCCATCACCAACTCACTTTAGCTCTATCCTAAAATTTAAAATCTTCATTATATATATTTCTTAAGAAATTAAAAAAATTATATATAACTATTAATGTTGAGTTTATAGTAGATTGTCAAAGTATAGTAGATATCAAATTAACTTAAGATAGACAATAGTTATTTTATGTTACCTACCAATTATATTTATTCTCAAACAGTAGGTAATTAACTTATAGTTAGTGAATAGTGATAAACAAATACATTTATAATTATTTATAACTTGTAATAAAATATGTTGTAAACTTATTTTTTGTTCAAAAATATGTAAGTCATTTGTAGGTATAAAAAGTACAAACTCAAGTATTTTAAACACAACATTTAGTTTTTTCTTACTCTGTAAACTAATCAATACAAAAAAAATATAATATGTTACAATTAAAAAATACAAAAATACGATTTATTTATATAATATATTATACTATATCATATATTCAATACAATTTTTATTTTTATTTAAATTTATGAAAAAAGATTATTACTAAGAAATAATATTTAAAATATAAGAAATACGTAACTTGTGCTTTACCTAAAGTTAATTTGGACTAGTAACGGTAGTAACCTACTAACAATATTGTCAATGAAACATAAGCATGATAGATTCGTAAAAAAATCATTTTGGCGGGAATTTAAAAACCGTTTATACCAAAGACAAAAATTAATGTTGTCTAGTCTAGTGTCTACTATACAAACATTAAGATAAATGATATTTATCATTACAGATATTTTTCTTAAAATAGAAAGATAAATTATTTGAGGGGATTGGCAAAATAGAAAGATAAAGAGAGAAAGAGCAGGCGATACTTCCTCCATGGTGGAATTGAAAAAAAAAAAAACTATCAAAAATCCTCCAAGACTATTAATAAACAATAATAAGCACAGAACTCGAATATTAGTTGATAATAAAACACAAATAAAAAATATGACTACGGTAATAATAGTGGTTTCGAATAGTGAATACCATCAAATCGCATAAAAACAATATCTATATATTTGTTTATTTTAATTATTTCTCTCAAAATGCAATGTAATCGGTTGGGGGGGAGGTAGGGGTCATAATAATTGCATTATTTATTATATCGACAACATAGCGTGATGACGGGCATGGACTATGGATGGGGCGGAGAGGCGGTAAGTGAGAGCGAGAACGCGTCTCGGCAGTCGGCGGCGTTGAGTTGCCAGTTTAGTTGCCACTGCTATACCGTGGCAAGGCCGCAGCAGTGGTTTAACTCGGATGGGGCCCTTGATGGGGTGCTCGGGGGAATGGTGGCCGGCCGGCGGCGGCACGCGTGCGCATATGACAATGAAGCGGCGGCACGGCGCAAACGGTATTATTCTAATTTATAATAATATAATACGGCAATAAGAAACTACTACCGTCTACCATGACGACCAGAGCATTCCGTACACAGTGTTGGGCTTAAAAAAAATCTATAATTAAGGATTATAAATATAATTAGTATAAATTCAAAGAATTTATTATCAACACCTTAATGGGTCAATGTATTATGTAATATAAAAATTATAATTTATAAAAACAAACTGTGAATGTTCAATACCGGCGTCTGACCGATTTTTAATCAACTATAGGTTTTTATTTCACAGTGAAATACTACGATATAATTGCATTTGAATTTAAACATCCCAATGGAATTTCATCAGTTGTTTTAAATTATAGACAAAATAATTATCAGTTTTGATAAACCTTCATCGTCATAGGCTAATCATAGTTTTTTACACTGAATTCGAAAGGCTCGTAACGCTGGCGATCGAGCAATAATTTTGGCATAGGGAACACACGACAATGCAGTACTGCAATATTATGTACAACGCTTACGCGCATGCGCGTTCGTCTACACCCGGGGATCAGCAGACCGGGCAGACGTGTATCACATTCACATTATTATTATCATCGTTGTCGTCGTTGCGGTCGTGTATCGAAAGCGTGCGGGCCCACACGCACCAAATGCAGTATTTTTATGCGTGCCGGTGGGTAGGGCTACTAGCTCGGCTACCCCCCACCCACAAACGCAACGGAATCCGCCGACGGCCTACCGTGGATTATCGCCCATCGGGAGGACGACAGTGGGCCGCACCGACGAACGACACCACAGGCGCCCGTGGTGTGCGCGCGCGCTCCCGAGTTCCGCGGGAGTGCGGGACTCGCGTGATATGACGACACCGCACCACCACCACCACTGCAGTCATAATATAAGATATATCAGATTATTACGGGCTACTATCATAGTATCATGGCCGATTGTTATTGTTATTATTTTCATTTGCGGAATAGTAAGTGTGTGGCGTTTAAAACTTCGAAATCAGTGCCTGACATAATTTCTATGCCTCTAGCCACGTGTAACGATTTTGCACCGACAAAAATGGAAAATGGACGCTGAAAAAAAAAATTCGACTACAAATTGATGTTTGTAGTTGGTCTATGAATTTTTTAGCGAGCTTACACGTTTACGCTTTTCCTCCGTAATTTAAGATCTCTTGCAACTATTTCCAATCCAATTTGTCTACGCTAAGTCGTGAGTAGGTCGGTTGGTATGCGAAAAATGCTTGGCAATCATCGTGCGGCTGGTACCGACTACCGATATACCTGATATATTGTGAAAGAAATATTATATTTACACAGAAAAAGTTCCTTGCCGAAACAATCGGTTGCAATAGAACATTAAAAAAAAAAATATCAAATTACTCTTATTTTTTGGCGGGAAACCGAAATGCCTAATTTACATTTGTTATTTGTTGACGTTTATATCTCTATACATGGTATTTATATTAATATTACTATTACCATAATCAAATACTGTCCAGAAAGCACTATAAAGTAACCTCAAAAACTTGGAATTCATAGAAAATGTGTGAAATGATTCAGTTACATGTTAGACTAGATTTAACTGATAATAGGCTATATTAAAAGTCCATGTAGAAAAAGAATAATATTAATGTGACCTATGGATAAGGTTTCATGAACCTAATTAATAATTTATAAACTGCCTTGAACGTTGTTAAATTTCTTTGAATATAAACACGTTAACATATTTGTATAAATAACTATCTAAAATGGTATAAAATTAGTCTAATCATTATCTAATCACTTGGATACAGGACAAAAATGTTAAAATAACTTGAAAAATAAAGTAGTCCTTATGTTATCAATAATAACGACATACATGGCATAGACCTATACTATATAATAATAAGGTCTATGATACATGGTAACTTTTTTTATCACTTGACAATTTATTAGACTGTTATCTAAATAATATTATATTCATTATACATTTTGAAAACATTATAAAAGTGTACACTTGATATTAAATATATTATGTAAATTGAACAAAAAATATTTTCAGTTTTTGTATTAAAAAAATCAATACTGATATACTGTGAAAAATGTTTAACACCAACTTGCTACCTACTTCAATTTATCTTTAAAAAGGACAAAGTACCTACCAACATGCATCCAAATATTAACTCTCAATATGGTAGTTTTATTAATGTTCCAAAATTATTTTTTAGGAACTTGTTTAAAATCGAGAAAGGTATTTTAATATAAAAACATGAAAATAATAAAAATAAAACTTTTTTTTTTAAGAATTATATTATTTAATAAGTTAACATGCTAAACTAAGTTATATGATACTGAAAAATAAAACATTAGACTCTAACTTTAAATCATTTCATGAGCTAATAGAATGATTTCACTAGACAGGCATATAAAGTCATAATTACACTACCTTCTTGGTACTTATAGTGGCAGTACCTATATGACAGTGAGCTATATTTTAATCAATCAAAGTATTAAGTAACTGGAAAATAACTATCAATAACCAAATTAACTAACAAAGCCTATGTGAGTAAGAAAAAAAAATCACTAATGAAAAACCATTAGTTGCTATGCGAATAACTCACTCAGTGTTATATCTTATAAATTTTGTAATGAAAATAAATACTTATAGAAAACTCAAAAGAAATCTAAATAATGAAATGAGCAAGATGCAAGTGTGATAAATAAAAACCTAGTATTTTAATCATAGAAGGCAGCGAAAAGACTAAAAATCGTACAAATTCAAATACTGATTTAAAAAAATAAATGTTTAAACAAAACAGATGGGTTATTTAAAAGTTATTTACACAATATTATCACAAATAAGCAAACACACTTTTAAAGTGTCAAGTTCAATTTTTTTTTTATGTGAAAATTCAAATAATTAGTTGCAAACGTAGGTAGTGAAACGCTATAAAAAAACTAGTTCTAAAATACTTTTCATCATATGAAAAGCCAACAGTATTGTGTACACTTTTACTAATTGATGGTGTTAGGACCTAAACAGTGAGGCTCATAGATTGAATATTGTTGGTGGCCACTGGCCTATTAAACCCTGACGGATCATTAAACGCGAGTGGGCAACCTAAGTGGACTTAAGTATGTTTTGGAAACGGCGTAAACCGGCAAACAAGTGATAAGCAAAGGTGAATTTAGTGTTAAAATGAAAATACCGCCATTTCAGTGTTCGTCAGATGAAAAATTGCATCGCAAACACCGGTGCTGGGGGACCACCGAGTTCCAAGCAAATACTGACGGACATGTCTTGATGTTGGACAGTTTTTTCAAACCAACTACATACTGGAAACCCACGAACAATCGAGTAAATTTCGAGTAAATAATTAAATTTGTACATGTACCTGGAACGTAAACATTACGAACGTGTCGGTTTATTGAGCACAGGAAATCTGATTGCGGCGGCCTCGGCCTTTGTCGAACGGAACACTTGATCGCCGGCGATGTACACTCGGATATTTCGTATAACATTTAATTTAAAACGCGCACAACGACGAGTAATCGACATGAAAACGTTAAAAAACTCTCGTTTAACCTAATCGGCCATCTTGTCCGTGTTCTCGAAGAATAACAAAACATCATCGATTCCGGGGGGAACAGGCATTGGAGTGGGGATGCGCCAGTCCACCGGCGCGGAGCATGGAATGTACGAATGGCGCAGCATTAAATCGCTTCCTCCATGATTTCATTGATTAAATTCTCCAAGAGCGCGTTGTCTATCGTCTTTGGTATGCCCAATAAATGTGGCAATTTCGAAAAACTATTATAGAAAAATATATGAAACGCTCGTCTAAAATATCTTCCAAATTACATAATAAATAATAATATATTATTATACCGTCATATTTTCTATATATAACTGATAATCTCATATTATACACTAATCAGTTTTGTTTGTTGTTTCAATCTCGAAAACCTGAAAACATAATACACAACAATTACCAAGTCTAGCTATATTCATAGCCACGATTTTTTTTTTTTTTTTTTTTATCTTGGTGGCCTTGGTACGTATCAAATTGATGTGTATATAGTTCTTTTTAAAATTACATTAGATTTATATCACGGTTATAAATTAATAAATTATAATACGCTTGTTCCATTTTTCTTATAGTGAAATGTGTAGTTTTGGATTTAAAAGTTTCAATTACTGTAAACATTGACAATTTTAAATGAAATTATAATTTTTTTTTTTGAATTTAGTAAACCTGTTACAACTTTTAATAATTATGGTTAGAATAGAGTCTCGATATCCATATAAAATTAATTTTCAATGACAATTTTAGTTATTTTGTTGTAATTTAAAAATATTACTCATGGGTACATGAAACGTTTTAAGTGCCTATCTACCTAAATCATTATATTTTATATACATAAATACACAATGACATTGTAAAAATTAATTCAACCTACTGTATTACTAATAAATATATATATCATAGTAGAATAATTTACTTTTATAGCATTATATCACAAAATATAGGTAATTAGTAATGGCTGACCGACAGTCTTCGCTCTGAGTCTTTTTTCAGAATTATCATTGAATTAAAATTTGTCACATCCCTTACAGTGACCCACCCAACACCTAGAAGCAGATTGGTACCACCTTATTCACCTCTTTATTTATAGATAAACCAAGTAAATTTAAATATAAACTGTGGATAAGTAGTTAGGTACTACTCTGATGTATAGTAGTTATAATGGACGTAAGATTTGAATTCAAAGATAAATTATTGTACACGGGGAAATATTCTGAGCAGAGACTGTGTCTAGGCTCTAGCATATTTGTACTATGAAAATGATATATTTCAAAACCTATATTTAATATTGTTTTTAGTTATGTTTTACTAATTAATCATGGTAGGTATAATAAATAATCAGCAAATTTGTTTATGTTGCTGATGCAACACATAGACTATAAGATCGCCGTCACTCTTTTAACGTGAATCTTATGTCATAATAATAGACTTATAATAAGTATAATTATTATTCTAGCTTTTAGCTTTATAAAAAATTTGGATGAATTTGTATATATTTATACCGATTCTATGAAACAGACTACTTTCATAATATAGTCCGTGTTTAAAGTTTATACCATGAATAATGAAGACTATAATATCATTAATACCTATTGTATAATATCATTAATATGATACATTAGTTGTATCTTTTACCATCAGTATTAATTGGTAATAATATTACTTGTATTAGTAACAATTTAAGCTAAATATTATATCTGTACCACAGGAGTCAACTAACGCAAGGCACTAAGAGCAAATTTTACAGGAGAGACAAAACAAAATATTTGTTGCAATGGACTTACCATTGTATACTTGAAAAATATTATTTTGTATTATCTATACACACACATATATAATTTTCTTATGTAAGCACTGGACATACGTTTCTATACTCTTATCATAGTTTATGACTTACATAAGTATACTTCTTGCTGTCTATGCATTTATTGTATTTGCACGTTTTGATACCTTTAAAAAGATCACAAAAAGCATAATATTCTGATTATATAACTAACTCAAAATTTGAAAAAATGAACTTGCATTAGTTGACTTCTATTATATTGTATAACATATATGTCGACTACAGATATATTAAGATAAATTATAATATAATGATATATTTATATACCAGTTGATAATCTAGTAAAAAATGTTTATGCACACCAATAATTCATATAGAAACAGTAAATTCTTTCCTAAATTTATTTAAAGCCATACATTTTAAAGATATCCAATATTTGAAGTAAACATTTTGTAGTGTAATTAGAACATGAATAATATCATACAAAATAAGTCTAATAATCTAAAAAATTTACTTGATCAAAAATAATTAATTCATAATTGTTTGATATTTCTAACCATATTTTTTCCGGTCATTTGACTGATAACCCACAAGTTTATATATTATATAATTTACATAATATGTAATATATTATATAAACAACAGAATTTTGATAAAAAAAATATATTAAAAACTTAATTCAAATTCTATTAAGAATTGTTTTTTTTCTAATTGTACATATTGAAGAGGTCGTATAAATAAATAATATAAATGGTAATATATAAATAATATTAGTAAGATACATAAATGAGATTTAAAAGTTTAAGGTTGTGTATATAAAAAAAAACCTATTAGTAATAGATTACTATAATACATTTCTAAACTTAAAAAAAGGAACAATTTTATAAGTATAAATTATTTTAACTCAGCGTCTTTTCTTCTTGTCTTGTTTTCTCGATCTATGATGAGAATATGGACGTCTAGGTGATGCAAATGTACTGCCATCAGAGTCATATTCACTGCCATCACCGTTATCCTAAAATGCAATAAATTGATTTAGTACCTTCATTGTATATAGTTTAAGGTTAATAAAATAATATTTATTATTACAGCAATCGATACTACCAATAATAGAGCTATACTTTAATGTATTATAATGTCTAAAGTGATAAATGTAGATTAATAATTAAAATTAAAACAAACAATTATTGTAAATATTGTAATAAATAGGAGTTATTGTGTCAATAAATAAAAAAAGGTTGGTAAAAACAAATAAACACATTATACTTTTTTACAGTTTATGTACTAAAAGTAATTTTATTAAAGTTCTTTATATAGGAGCAATCTATTGGTAAACAGTAAACACGCTAGTGCATATGGCACTATTTCTACACAATATTGTTATTTTGAGTTAAGTTGTTTTATACATATTGTAGTAAACAAGTACTTTTTTACAAGTATTTAGAATACAAACTTATTTTAAAATGGGACTGTGGTTCTATTGGCATCTACTCTGCACATCACTGACTAAATACATCTATATTTCATTAACTTAAAAAAAACTAGAAAAAATAGAAAATAGAAATTAATTCTGCATTATTATTTATTGATAATTACTTTTGAGTCATTAGATTGGTCAGTCAATAAAAATACAGTTGTTATGCATACTAATTGAAAAATGGCAACTAAGTATAAACCATAGCGGATTACAGCATCAAATACTTCATCTGATTCTTCCATCGGAAACATCTTAAAAACTAAAAAAATTATAATATTACTGATTTATGCATAATCAGGTAAATTAGATGACATAAATGTAAAGTGTTCTATTAAAGTGTAATATTTATTTTTAATCTTTAATTAAATGTACCAAATTATAAAATAAAATAAAAAAATGTATAAATATTTTTAAAATTTAATCAAGACAAATACCAACGTTTAGATTGAATGTCCTTTTGAATACAAGTTTGTTACAAAAGTTTGTAAAATAATTTTTGTTAAAAATACTACAATCGTAGCAATATGAAGTTATCAGTGGAATAGCATTTCTTCTAATTTAAATGTATAAGCTGATGCTATGTATTTTTTTATAAATTTATACACTTTTCAGACTTATTATATTAATATAGGTTATAAGTAAACTTCAATTATATTGACTCAGTAAATATACAAAAAATGTTTGTTATCAACCAAAATGTAGAATATTATAAAAAAAAACAAAAATTTTAAATTTTAAAATTCTACAGTTCTCGTATCAATGTGTCATAGCCATTTGGTCATTAAGGCAAAAGGCATTAAGAATTCTACAATAATTACACTTCGCACAGAATAATCGTTGTCCGTTGATCAATATAGATAATCATAACAATAATAATAACAAGTAATAACAAAAAATATTGTAATTGATTGGTATTGATTTTCGTTATCACTTCTTGTATATTTGTAATCACGGTTGTAACCATAGATAATAAAGACTATGTATTATCTATGGTTGAT
>WHPZ01579034.1:0-14940 GCA_016617965.1 Macrosiphum rosae | reverse complement strand
AAATTGTGCCTATGTATTTTTAATATTTTTCAAATGATATTTTAACAATATATCAGGAGTCTTGCGTATTAAATTTTTACACTTTTTGGCCCAACAGATATAACTTTATTGATATTTATTATTTATAGAAAAAAAAACTAAAAAATTGAAAACTGAAAATGTCCGTAAACAGCTCAAAAAGAGTCAAAATATTTTCAAAATTGTATGGTGTATAGGAAATGCTAATATAAACATTCAGTGAAATTATCATGTATCTACAGTTATTCGTTTTTAATTACAACAAAATAAGTAAATCGCTACATGAGAAATCGAGTGAATATCCAATGTTGTACAAATTTGAATTTCAAACGCTCATAAAAATTTAATTTGACTTTCTTATAAACATATTTTTTTTGATAAAGGGAGATAATCTTATAAGGAATCTTGTATTACATTTTAAGACCTTAGATTTAATAGAAAAATTTTTACGAATTCTTAACTCAAAATAATTTGCTAATTTTCGTAACAAATCATAATATATGAAAATTTCATCGTGTATAGAAAAATGCAAGTACAAACAACCAGTGAAAATTGCATGTATATACATTAATTTGTTTTAGAGTTACACCAAAAACTAAAATCGATTTTGTGGAAAACCGATTTTGAGTAAAAATTCCCGTTTTTCCTTAATTTTTATGTTGTTTTTCACGGCGCTTTTGAAAACTACTTTTGACCCCCCAAAGTACCAGTTACATTCAATTTCCTATTATAAAAGATACTGTTGAAGAAAATCCAAGCACTTTTACTATCCTAAAAGGTGATGACAGACACAAAAATAAAAATTAAATAAAACAAAACAAAAAACACACACACACATCATTGTAAAATCAATACATTCATCGTTCCACTCAGAATCTAAAAACAAATTGATAATGAAAAACATATAAAGAAAAAAAATTCCTGTCTCGTATATTCTTATTTCGTTTTTCGATTGTTATTTTTTGTTTTTAATGCATTTTAATTTGATAGGTAAAATCAACTGTGACTCCGACATGATGATGCTATAATACAAAATTGAAAATAATAATTAAAATATAATAATACATTTTACTAGCAATAATAATAATTGTTCTTATACTTACAACTTGGGTACCATTTGTCGTACTCTCTAATAATTTGATTTACTCGCGTTTATTTATAATTCTGATATACTCACAAAATAATTCCTTTGTAAAGTTGGACAAATTCCCATAAATTAATGTGTCGGTGTATTCTTTTGAAAAGAGGTCCAATACCTACATGATATATTGATGTATATAACACTGAAATAGTTTTTAATGTTTCTATATGATATTGAATCTATATATTATTATATTATATAGGTACTAATACTATTTAGGTACTTTTTGTATTCTCAAGCAAATTTACTATATTTGGTCATTTGTTAAAATATATCCTCCGAAGAAAGTTCAGTGATGCATTTATTTTTCATCAGTATCTGTTTTACTCCACAACGACAAAAATATATAATAAATTGTATTATAAATTATTATGTGTGTACGTTAAACTACGCAACCAGCGAAAAACCATGTAAATCATTGTAATTATGTATTTTAATTTACGACACGTCACGTGTACTTAAAAAGGTTACATCATTTTCTATTCTCGGCAATATGTTTATCCTTAATAATAGATAGTTCTTATAATACACACACGATTTATACCTACATACTATTATTAATAATATTATATACAGTAGTGGGGTTAGAACAATATTTGACCCCGAGGTAGGTAATGAGTACCTATTGAAATATCCACACACTGGCACATATCTACTATAGTGATGTGATTGGAAAATATGGTTTTGGGAGACGAATCACGGACATCCCCCCCCCCGACTGTTTTCTGTCTAGTAGGACATTTTCCCCTCAAAATATTTTCCCCCCATTTTTTTTTTAAGTTTTCCATTTAATAATATTATTTTATTATTTAATATGAAATTATTTTTTTCCCTATTGTCTAATATTTTCGAATATGTTCATAAATATAATAAATTATAGATGTATATTTTTGATCAACTGAACTACTTGCATCAAATTTAAAAGCAATTATTAAATTGTTAAATATCCAAACTTGTACATTTTAACAAAAAAAAAATAAATATAAGCAAAGGCTATAAAATATGTTTTTAGAAATAACAAAAGAATCAGTAAACAAATGTTTTTTACAAAATGTATCATTTTTATGTCGGAATTTTTGGCCATTTTTATTGATTATTAATTATATTTTATTTTATACTTATTTTTTATTGTTTTAAGTATTTCAGTGGATCAAACATAATATACATTTATAATCTATTATAATTATGAAAATAAAAAAATCTTTATTTATTTTATATTTTATTTAAAAAAAATAATTTCATATTAAATAATAAATAATATTATATTATTAAATTCAATATTTTTAGTCAATAATAATCTTTATAAAAAAAATGGGGGGAAAATGTCCGCATCAAAAATATATCGGGGGGGGGATGTCCCACTAGACCGAAGACAGTCTGGGAAAAATGTCTATTTACTGGAGAAGGCACCGTATCTACATCGCCTGTTGACTTTGATCAAAATAATACTCACTTATTTGCTAATGAGAAGTGGCCGGCAGGAAGGTACTACCTTAATATTCTGAAATATCCATAACTATTAACTGCAGACTGTGGTGTTGGTTATAAAGAACTGAGTCAATTTTAGTCCCAGCGATAACGCAATTAAAGTGATCAACAAAGCACTGTATATAATATTAAAAAATATACATATATTACTATTTGTATTTCCCCCACCACCGAAATTCCTTAGACATGCAATAACTGTCCACTAATAAATAACGTAATACAACGTAATTATTACTTTTTTAGTAATAAATGCACTGGCTACAAATAAAAAATTATGTACCTCTTTAGACATACAGAACCTATTTATATTTATTATGAAAAAACAAGTCTGTAATAGTCATCCCTGTTATTATTCATTCATATTAACTTATGGATGCGGCATTGTACAAAACTTCAATGGACACCATATGTTTAATTCAATGGTTATAGCCGTATTGGTAATGCAGTGTGCTATATACCACGTACCGCATATTGGCGATCGCCGCTAAAATAATGATGTACTACCCGTTTTTAACAGTATATAAACCTTTCTTCTGCAGGATACCGAGATCTGTGCAGTTTTCACGGCTGTTGGAAAAAGATCAAGAGAAACACATCAGGGGAATTAAAAAAAACTCGAGTAAGCCAAAGAAAAAATATATTATAATGTTCGATTATGATAATACGGTGGTATCCCTCTGCATACTCCTATTCTCTATGCTGTTGCCATTAATCGCCGAATCCTCCTTTAATGTAGGAAGTCCTCACAGCTACGACGTGTTCCTTGGCGGCTCCTGCAACCCGACTACGTGGCGCCAAGACTTGGCCATACCGTACCTGCAAGATGCCGGTGTGTCGTTTTACAATCCGGTTGGTATTCATATATATAATATTAAACTGTAAATATTATGCGTAGGTATAACATGAACGAAAGTTCACGCATTAATATTTATTATAATTCTTTTCAAAATTTTCAATACCTACCTATTATATAAAACATTACTTGCCAAAACCTTTCTCGGTATCTAAACGTAGATTTTCATTTATCCACATAGATATATTATTATGTTGTGGTATATTAATGTTTTATTTGTTGCGTTTAAGGTTAGCTTTATAACTCGCAAGACTTGTTCCTTTCTAAATATGGCGTCATGTGAGGTGTATGATTTAAACGTACCAGTATAGCGGTTGTATTTGAAAGTTTTTAAGACAATATTCTATCAAGGTCTGTCCTTGTTATCACACTCAATATAAAATCGTCGACCAAAGATTAATTTATGAAAAGTTCTTGTTTCAAACATTAAAAATACTGATAATTTATCACGTAGTAACAATGTTTATCACAAAAATATAAATATTGTTAAAATGTTACTTGCTTTTGTGGTCCATTAAATTACGATGTTCTAATAACACGGATACAATTAATTTTTAAACATTTTAAAGATAAAAAATTAATATTTTTAAATTTAAAACCAGCAGATAGGTCTTAACAATAAATTGCTTTTAGTTATTTTAAAGCTTAATAATTTTTTTTTATTTATCATTAAAAACATCAACAACAAATTTAAATTTTAACTTTTAACCTTTGTTGTTGTTGATTGGTTGTACATTTTTATAATTACAAGATGATTACTTGTGTAAGTAGTTACAAATACATTTTTTTAAGTTAAATTTGATTACACAGATCCGTTTTTCTCAAGAAGTCGATCACACTATTGATATTTTCTGTGTTTGGACCTTAAGCTGCGTCTTAATTGGGGGGATGTGATGTTGTATTTTCAGAGGTTTTTTTGTGTATGTATTTGTAGCATTCTGTTATTACGTCTTTAACTGTTAGTTGTATAGTACATTTGTTGGGTTAGATTAGTCATTAATAATGCGTGTAGGTAATGGCTATAAGTATTAACTATATGTAAAATGAACGATTAAGTCATACGTGATGGCGTTTCGTTAAAGATATTTAAATTTATATATATTTATATTACCTACATAATATTACGTATAAAAATATAACGTATTCGTATACAGATACCTGTCATTGTCATGGAATTTGTCTCTATATAAGGCATAATATTCACATTTTTTGTAATATTTATAACTTTATAAAATATGTGTCATGCATAAATTACTCATAACACAAGTTAAGGTAAGCCCGTAAATGTATGAAATATTAGGTATAAATCTTTATTTATAATTTGAATGATGTTTCTGGTATATATAATATAGTCGTGAAGTTCCATCAATAATGGATGGATTCTTCCCTCAAGACAACAGTTCAATATAACCCTCAAACATGACTTGTACTTACTCGTAGTTGACGAACTACTTGTATTATCATTATTATAGTATTATCTGGCGCGTTCCAATGCGATAAAAAAAAACGACTGAACGGAGGCATTCAATTTAATTATAGATTAAGTACGCCTTTATGTATTATAAGATATTTTTACGAACTGTTTTTTTATCGAAATCAAATTTAAACATAGTTGTTACTTTTTTATTACATCCGTTTATTTATTGCGTTTCGTGTGGTTTACAGCAAGTGGACCATTGGAGCCAAGATCTAATCGAAATCGAACACGCTGCCAAGGAGAGCGCGACGATATTGTTCTACGTGATCGACAGCCAGACCAGGAACGTGGTCAGCGACGTAGAGGCGGCCAATTTTGCTGGTAATCACAACAACCTGGTGCTGGTCATCCATCCGCAAGACGCGATTGTCGGGTCCGTGGTCGCCGGCGAGCCCATTTCTTTCCGTGAGGCGGAGGACATACGCGAAGCCCTGACGACGCTCCACAAGATCGCTGCCAACCAGGGGACGCTGGTGTTCGATAACATACCGGAAGGGTTGAACAATGTTATTCAGGTATTTAATATAATTAATCAAGAGGACTTAGGGTGGATACATATTTAAAATTATCCCGTTAAGGCATAAATAAATATGTATCCACCCCAAGTCCTCTTGTATTAATGAACGACTACGAGTTGGTTCCCAACTATTGAGTTG
Organism: Macrosiphum rosae; assembly: GCA_016617965.1. Taxonomy (NCBI): domain Eukaryota; kingdom Metazoa; phylum Arthropoda; class Insecta; order Hemiptera; family Aphididae; genus Macrosiphum; species Macrosiphum rosae. The sequence continues at coordinate 9,307 of WHPZ01579034.1, read as the reverse complement.
GTGCCCGGGTTGTCTACAGGTAACGTACGAATTGGTTCCTGGATTATCTACAGGTAACACACGAATTCGTGCCGATGAGCTTTCATATAATGATAGTATTATCAACTTTATGTTAAACAGTGCTCGAATTGTGAAAAATTACGTAGTGGAGCTCAATCCAACGATTTAAAAACTGCGTTCCAAGGGTGAAATTACTCAACACAGCCCCGTGGGAGCCTTTCCCCCCACGCTTCTGCCTTACATACATTTTGAATTCCAAATAGGTATAATATATTTTGATAGCAATATCTTCATCTTACATTGTTTAAGTAGAAAAAAAATGAATAATAATCTACCTGTTTATTCAGGGTACCTATATACTAAATAGATAACAAAATTAATAATTTTAGATTTTGACTCAAAAAATACCACTTATCTTGATAAGTTTAAAAAAAATTTTAAATTTAAAGATTCCAAAACAACGATAAATGATAACCATAACTGAAACTGATAACATTTCATTCGGAACACGATTTAAGATAGTACTAGCACACATCAGTTTATTATGTGCCTTAGATGATATTATACTTGTATTGTTGACTGTATAATATGACCTATGAACTACTGACTAGGTATATAGGCAAAATACAGAGTGATATTATAATTAACTAATAAACTAATATAAAAAATAATTTTGTTATGAAAAATAGTAAAACTTGTTGTATACTTGACATCAATTGAAATCTACATTTTAATAAAAATTATTTCGGACCTTAGTTTGTTCCGTCCCCAGTCCAAGTAAAAAAAATAGGGGTATGCAAAAAAAAAATAAAAATAGTTAATAAAAATCAACTTTTCAAATTATGATATATTAAACCAACAACAATTTTTTCCCCATTTTACACAGACTAAGGAATTACTATTGTCTATATCTAGAATGCCTAGGTATGATTAAAAGTGTTGCTATGTATTCAGTCTATAATCATAATTATATACGCTATAATATAATATATAATATGTATTTTCCAATGCTAATAATAATAGAATAATAATATCAATAATATGGTATCATAATAAGACGGTTAGTTACAATAAATTATATTAAAAAAAAAAAAAATGAGATAAGTAGTATGCATTTACAAAATATATTTTAGACGAATTCTAAGTTTAAAATTTGGCTGTCATTTGATTTTTTAATATTTTCACCAATAAACTTTTTCTTTTCAGCTATCTGTTAACTATTAGATATATTTTGTTCCCAAACTTTGTAGACATAGTAATACCATTGATTGTTAATACTTTAACATTATAATCATATTATAACCTAATAAAATATCATAAGAATATAAGATTACCGCCATGATAATTAATTTTTATCGGGAACCAATTCGTACAATTTATTTTACCTGGGAACCAATTCCGTGCTATACCCATAAGTGAATCAGATTTCAGCTTTAAATTAATTTGTTCTCAGTTGATGAGCATTTTCACTAAATTTGTAAAATTATGGCCTGGTCCGAAAATTCTTCCCCCCCCCTCAATAAATATGTAAGAAGCTGATTCAAAAGTTAAAATTGTAAAGAATAGAATAGAATATTGTATTAAGATTAAGCTTGACACCTTCTAAAATTTAAATCTTTAGTTCAACTATGTAAAACAAATACAACAACTACCTCAAATGTAATTTTTTTTTAATGTTCATTATTGTGTTCATTTTTGTTGTTTTATTTATGAATTCAAGATTCTGAAAGACAAAAACCGTCAGAGCAATGATACTGGAGAAGACAATCCTACGTACCGGTGAGAATAAAATATATATGATCTATACGATTGTATTTGCTGCAATATATTACTTACCAAAGCTATAGTTTAAAAGTGGAAAGTTACTTTATTTATTTTTGATAATTTTTAGCTACCTACCTATATCTATAATAACTCTATAATAGGTAGGTAACTAGTGTTAACTAATATTATAAAATATTAACGAATCATTTTAGTCAAACATAACTGCGTGTTGTTGATGGTAGTTATAACCTACCTATACATCATTATAATAAACTAATTTAAAAAATTTTGCGAGCTAATTTTAAAAATAGTGATGCTTTTTATAATGTTGATTACTATGTATTTGTTTACTATTCGCTAGTTTACGTTTTATGAAATTAATACCATTTAATAGATATAAATTGGTGACCTGCAGAGATTTTTGTTATTGCCAACTGTCAGTAGTTTTCGAGTAAAAATTAAATATAAAATACGATCAAGTATAACTTTGAACGCTAAAGTTTCATGTTTTTTTACATATTCAAACTTGATAAAATCATTAAAATTGACTTAGCTTGGTATTTTTTTTAGGAGACTAACTTGAACTAATAACTTGTTGAAAAGAAAAATTTAGGTATTACAAAGGTACTACATTTATTATAATATAGTGTAACTCGTCTCATTTCAGCAAGATACGTGATGCATTTAACAAGTTCAACGTCGATGCACCAGGACCAGGGAAGATGAACATTTCCCATGTATGTTGTGGGTAGGACTCGAATAATGATTTACGGTTGATGTCGACACACTTATAGTTATCGACTGACGGCATGAGTGTGTGTTTTTATTATTATTATTATTCAGGTGACAAGTGCTATCCAACTGTTGGCCAATCAGAATCTATCCGAAAACGATGTGCTAAACCTGACATCTGAACACCAAGATACGAAAGGTATACATAACAAAATTTCTTGACATATTGTTTTATATTACAATAAGATACAGTTCTCGAATTGTCTTGTAAAAAAGTATGTGAAATCTGTTTTATAAGTATTATATTTTTTTCTTATCCAAGTTAAGTATTTTTATATCCTATACATGTTTATTTTAGTTATATTTACATTTCAAAAAGTGATAATTTTCATTTTAACACGGACTAAGTATATAGGTACTTAGTATATCTTAATCCGTGCATTTTAACAAACATAATCATTTTTGAACTGATAAACCTTGATAAAAACCTACGAGTCAGAACAGATGATTTAATCGAAAATGAAAAATTGTCTATAGCAAACCCTTTGAAAATTTTTACAGATGTTGGAGGTAACCACCAAGTTTATTTTACGTTCAACCAATTTTACGCCATTGCATCTAAATTTTTACAGTTACCAGATAAAAACAATCGCAGGAATGGATTTGAAATTGGTGAGTTATAGGTTATAATAACATCAAACAAAATATTCAGCACTTTAAATGTTAAAGAAACTCTGTGTAAAATAACCATTTTTAAAAAAAATTTAGGACACTCATACCGTTTGAATGTTAGTAGACCATTATATTTATCACAAGAGAGTGTCGAAACCACACGGTCTTCAAAGACTACAGATATTTATCTAGCTGGTGAAAGCGGTGATGATATTCGGTGGAGAGAAGACATTGCTATTCCCATGATAAAGTACATTTTTAATAATGTTGTTGTTTGTTTGATAACTATTAACTAGTGAACCTTTTTTTTTATTTGTTGTAGAAAATCTAATTTAACATATCACACAGCATCCAAAACAGATCTATCAGTATTATTAGATGCACGTACTTTGTTATTTGTTATTCCAAACAATTCAAGATCTTTGGCAACCATGATACTAGTAAATTCCATTTTTTAAATTTTATCCAACAATAAATAAATATTAGTATTTACTATTTTGTAATGATATTTGCAGGCAGCATACAGTATAGCTAAAGGCTCCAGAATGGTGTTATGTATACAGAATCTCAGTAAAGATTACTGCACAGTTCGCGGTGAAAAGGTTTACATTTATAATAATAATAAAAACACAGAAATGTTGATGCTAATTGTTTTTTTAGTTGACACAAACAGCTATCAACGACTATAACCGCGGACGGCTTTATCTAGCAGATTTGGCATCACGAGAACGAGTGCCTGTGTTTGAATCAATTAAAGAAGCGGTTGAAATTGCTATGCAAAAGAGCTTATAGCATAATATATTCTATACTATAAATTATAATGCATATAGAAAATAATGACCATTTAATTACATAGTTATTTTGAATTACATGAAAATTAACAGATGTGCACGAGAAAAATGTTTTTTTATCTATAGATATTATTTTAACTTATAAGTACCATTTTTTGAATTTTTATTTTTTTTAACTAACAGCTAAGGAATCATTTTTAATTTTAATTGTATTGATAGTAGGTTAATAAGATATATAAATAAATTTAAATACTTAATTCAGTTATTCTGTTTTTCTCCTCCTGATTTTAGAATTTAGTATGTTATATTATATATTATTCTTGCAAATTATCTCAAAATCTTTATAATACCCCGACTGGGCATGGCAGAAACCTACGGGTGCCCAATTGAAATTCTGCCAAACCCAAAAAACTTGCGGTACCCTCCCCTACATTTCAAAACAACCACCCAATGGGCAATGGCCTAAGTTGCTGCGGGTTAATTAATTTAAAAAAAAAAAAACCATGATTGCTATTACTAAAATGTTATAAACTATAAATAATGAATACCAAATTGTACACACTGACACCACACAGTTTAATTGTTTAAATACTAAATATTTATACCTAAAACATTGAAATATATGGATTATTATATAGGTAAACTCTGCATATAAACATTTTATTAAAAAACGCAATTTGTTTTGCTGGTCCAATATTATTTCATATTTATGGCTTTAAAATGTTTATAATGGGTAGGTCCACTCAGGGAAGGACTAATAAAACTTGGCCCAATTTTGGGCTAATAATAAAATATATATAAGTGATCGGCCCAAATTTATTCAATCATCACAAATTTTCGCCAGGAACAAGTGGGGATTGCCCAGCCGCGCCCCTAAGGTTACTGTACACTGGTATACTTCATTAATATTTTTTAATTTGTATTTTGTACTATATTGAATGATTAAATTTTTATTAAATAGTAGAAAAAAGTAGGTATAAAAATATAAAATGAGAATACATTAATTCCTTTTAATAATTTACAGATAAGGCCAGAAAGGGTAGAAATAATATATAAAAAGTAAATGAATCTCATTATTTTAATACAACACTTCTTTAGGACTTAGAGGGAGGAGTGGGGTTTCCAAAGTCAAACTCCTATTGATACAATCATAATAATAAGTAATAACTAATAGACTATGACTTATTGATGTAGCCTGATGTAGGTACCTAAGTTATTCAGTTGCCTTTGTCCTACATAAGTGGTGTATAATTTATTTTGCCCAGAATTCCTCAAAATCTAACGTCATTCCTGTTTTTAACAGATTTACTCACTATCCCAACCCTCTTATCGCCTAATTATCATATGCAACTATTCCTGGGAATCCCAAAAGAAGGCTAAATGAACAGTGGGGTAGTGACCTGCTTATTAAGAAATAAAAAATGTATACCACTATTAGCATCTTAATGATTATAAGTATTATATTATAATTGTATTATCATAGACCGGTCCTGCCAAAATTAGTAACATTATCCTTCATTGTAAGTGATAGAGTGCACAATTTAGTGACTGAATGACTGATTCAAGTACACAGTTATACATATGTATTTTATTATGTGTAGTCAATAGACTAAGAAACTCAATTAACAAAAAGCACCTTTTACAAGCGTAAGTTAGGCAATTCCGCTCAGATGAACTTTTTCTTAAAAAACATATGGAATGCCCTCCATTAAAAAATTCAATAACACACCAATTCCACTTCACCAGTGAACTAAATGCCTAGGTATCATTCTGGATAAAAGATTAACCTGGTCTAACCACACTAAGCAAAAAAGAAAACAACTTAACTCTAAATTCCATCTACTTAAACCTCTACTTAAATCTAACTTGAGTCTTAAAAACAAATTACTACTATACAAAACAATCATCAGGCCAGTATGGTCTATGGCATCCAAATTTTATACATGTGTGCATTTTAATATTTTTTATGTGTACCTACATTTTATAAATAAAAAAATTTTTCATAATGCAAAAATTTTATAGTTTGAAGATTGGTCCATAAAATAATGAATATTATTATTTTCACTGTTGCTTAAGTATTTAAAAGAAAAAAATACCATTTTAAATACAGCACACATAAATATAATATCTTATAATATTCTTCCCTAACTACATACATACACAATTACAAATGCTTAAATCTTTTTACTTTATTTACAATATATCAAGTATACATATTAAAATGATTAAAATTGTTTTTACTTCTTTAGTATATGGTTTTATTGTATTAAACAATTAAAAATCAATGATTTAGTATTTTGAGTGGAATGATTATAAATTAATTATTATTTAACACGTTCAACGCCACCCATGAATTCAGAAACGACGGAAAAAACAAAAACTAAAACCACCCATACCTTTAATTTTAGTGTTATTTGTCAATGGCCTATATCTTAGTTTCAGTTTATTAAAAAAAAATCCTATTTAATTATAGCGTATATAAACGTATACGTTTTTGACGCGTCACCGGCCTATTGGAATAAACTGTTGACGTATATATGTGTCAGCGGCATTGAAAGTGTTAAGTAAATTAAAATGTAAGTATATAAAACAATAACTTATGATGCTTGGTAATCCTAGTATATGAAGAAATACATTTTTATTTTATTAAATGTGTTTAATAATTGGATGATATTTATTTTTGTGAGCACACAACTTTTTGATTCTCGTGAAGTTTTTGTCGCACATATCACATTTAAATTTCTTTATGTTAGGATCCAGTGCATAGCAACTGCTCAAATGTTCTTTGAGATGTGACTTTTTTTTAAACATTTTCGAGCAATGAGCGCAGCTCAACTCTGCTTCTCCGTGTGTTTTTCTATGTACCATGAACAAATCTCGGTTTTTAAAACATGCACCACAATTATCACAAATACAATTTTGTGGTTCATGGATAGATTTGTGATACCTAAAAATATTAAATATGAACAAAATAAAATTAATAATTAAAAAAAGTTTATTATGAGCTATAATCATACTTCATATTTGATGGCTGGCTTGTAGAGTAATCGCATTGATCACAACGGAACCAAACTAACTTTTGATGAACAAGGCGATTGTGTCTACGCAATGATGATACAGTTGAAAACTCCTTTTTACACTCCTGGCAATGATGCTCTTTGACCTTTGAATGAGTATTTTCATGAATTTTTAAATTGTACATTGACTGAGCTTTAAAATCACATATCTGACAAGGGTATAAACCAATATGAACATTCAGATGTATATCAAGAGTCTTTTGTTGAGTAAACTTCTTTTGACATATTTGACAAGCAAATGATTTTTCTCTATGAACATTCTCATGTATCTCTAGACGTTCTTCAGACAAAAACAGTTTTCCACACTTTTTGCAACTATAGTTCTTGGTCATGTCAATGTGCACACTTGAGTCGTGTACAATGAGATCATTGAATTTCGAAAATGTTTCTGAACATATATTACAGGAATACGTTTTACGCTGATATCGATTATATTTAGTCATTGATATTGATATTCCATTTTTTAAAATAGGTTTTTCATTTTCCTTTTGTATTTTTTTCATAGAAATAGCTTTGGGATTCCACCAATGGGCTTGGGTGTATGTAAAATTAGTGTCTTTTTTGCTTAATACACTCAAGGCTATATCCAAACATTCTTTACCAGATATGGTATCATTAATTAAATCTTCAGGTGGCTGTACTTTTTTCATATATTTTGGAACAGGCGAAACTGTAGATATAAGATCACTTTCATTCCATGGTTGTGATAAGCCATTCCATAAGGAATCACTTTCAAAAAAACTAATACTCAAGTCTGACATTTGAGATGGTGTGAATCCCATTGGTACTAAGTTTGTTATGTCAGAACTGAACTAAAAACAAATATAAATCTATTAACAATGGCGTATATAGTGCAGAGTTATTTTTTTAAGGGTGGCTAAAATTATTTAGGTTACACAACTCTTAGTACTATTTCAGGTGAGCATACACAGAATTGACTGCAAGCTTAAAATAATTTCAAATCATTAATTATGATAATCTATAAAATATTAATAGGTAGTATTTCGTATTTAGTAAACGCTAGTCTAACCTGCTACAGGGAGCATTAAATATTAATAATTTTAAATATGTAATACCTATTAGCATAGGTGTAGAATGGGCCAATGGGGGATGGGGTCCTGGAACTTTTTTAAGCCCTCCATCCAGTAAATTTTTAGAATACTTGCAATATATTGTGTACCCTAAACATAAAAGGCTACAACCCCTCTTATAAATTTAGTACATCAGTCATCACCCAATGCCTATGCAACATTCAAGTAATTTTTCTAAGCAATAATCGTATGCAGTTTTTTATAAAGCATACCCAAGTTATTACTTTACTTTAGATAAGCCTTTAAATTAAGAAGTTGCTAAAATTATTTTTAAGGTTAATTCAAATATAATATTACCACTAGATCAGACTCGTTCTTATCCTGTCTGTATTGCTGTAAGAATGCATTGGTATTATCACAGAGCAATTTGAATTTACCCCAAGAATCCAAACTCAATATGCAACTAGTACATATATTAGTTGGTTCATCAGTATTTAATAACACCTGAGAATATAATTAAAAATTAAAAAATATACCTAGTTGTAATACCTACCAAGTTTGTGATTAACAGATAATTACCTCGATTTGCACACAATTTCTTATAGTCTCTTCAAGAACTGGTTTTTCAAATATTGATATCATTTTACTATGTCCATCATCTTCGCGAAGACATAATCGACAAACTTTTTCAAAATCAATTATTAGTGGAGCCATATTTCAATATTCTTTATTGCATTCAAAACATATATTACACAATATTAATTATATTACAGATTGCGAGTATTTAGATAAGTCTTATGCACATATTTGGAAAAAATTAATTTATTAAACATTGGGTTACTGCCATAGTGTATTAGTGTTTATACTTATATAAGTAAAAATATAATAATAATATATGTACTTAATTAAAATGAACAGTAGTATTCATTAAAAAAGGTTGTACATTTTCAACTCGTGTCTAAGTATTTTATAGTACTATACGTAAAAGAACTTAATTGTGTTAAATACAAATTAATAAATTACAATCAAAATATAAAATGAATACTTTATAGCTTATATTATGAACCTATTATAAATAATAATAGTTTTTAAATGATAATAATATAATATTATTAATTTGATAACATATTATCAAATTACCATTCACGAATCCAGGTTAATAGCATAAGGTTTATTGTTCTATGACAATATAGAAGCGAAACTCGTGTTGCCAGGTTTAGATAAGGCTCTACATATCTTT
>WHPZ01579033.1:0-10930 GCA_016617965.1 Macrosiphum rosae | reverse complement strand
GTTGTATTTATTTAAACATATGATTATAATATAAATAATAAAATGGATGACAACAATTTCCAACTATGTTAAAAAAAATGCAGTTTCCCATGCCTATAACACATAATAATAAGCTTTGATTATACATTTTTGAAGAAGTAATTTCTTTTTTTTAAAAAAATGAGTTTCCTAACAAGTTGATTAAAAAAAAAAAAAAAAATGTATGTTAACAATAAATTTCTTGTATTTTATTAAAACATCTTGAATAATTCCTTTTAGAGGGTCAATATAGAATGATAAATTATTGGTAATATATTGTGTCATATATTTTGTATTCATATTATTTTTATTATACTCACTAGATTAGTCAACAAAAAGATGGCTGTCAAGTTTTCATGTTGGGTAGTTTTACGCTTTCACCATGCCTTACATTTTTAACTGTATTCGGGGCATGGCAATACCATAACATTGTGAGGGAACTATTTAAACTCCTTTCAATATGATTTTAATACCGGTTTACCATTTCTATTGTACGGCTTCTACATAATGAATTTGTATATTAGATATGTTTGGTAAGTTTTTTGATTGATATAAACATAAAACTCAAATTTTGAAACCAGACAACAATCCAGATCAAAGACTTCAGAATTTTGTAATTTAAAGATAAATAATTTATGTTTGTGAGAATGAAGGTGAAAAAATAATAAAAATAAAATTATATTTATTACACAATTCTGTTAGTCAAGTATATATACATTTTTTATGTCATGCCAAACAATTTTTTTTTGTATACAGCTGGTAACTTTTCAACAAATGAACATGGATTGACTTCAACAGCAACCAGTTCTTCTCGATTTAAAAAGTCAAAAAACACCAAATGCTAAATTACAAACATCAAAAATTTCTCATGTTAAGCAATTTCTTATGCAAGTATAAGTACAAAATGATATACTCTGTCCCACGAGATAAGAGGACGGGATGGCGATGAAAATGCTCTTTTTTCGAGCATTCTTGCTACTTTACCATTCGGCATAGATCATTTACAGTCAACAACACACATGAGGTGGCTACGTGTGTGTGATTTACTGCAGACGACGGTCACATAGTGAGGGCAATCAGGCCTCGGAACGAGCGCTGCTGTCAGCCTGCATGCTCAAAACGGTACCCTTTTCTCGTGGGACAGAGTATATACTCGGTTCAAGTTAAAAGTGCCCAAAATCGCGCATGCATATTGAGCCGCCGACAGCTGTCAGACCGGTTAGGTTATAGTTTATATTCATTAACTGCGACTGGCGACAGCAGACGCGCTGTGATTGGTCAGCATTGTCGACCGCCGCGGTCAACTGTCGGATCGGAGGCGTGCCGCCTTCTATATATAGATGGTTGTGCGTCAGCACACCAGAGCATGCATGCGCGAACAGAACCAGTTTTCTTCCGTGCGACTGGGCACTCTTAAATTGAACAGAGTATAATAACAACAATTTTATATTATAATATTCTTTTTTTTTAACGTATTTAAATTTTAAAATCAATAAGATGTAAAATTAAAGAGCAAGTGTATACATTACATTGGTTAATTATATGTTGGTTTTTGTAATACTAGTACATTTAAGGTAAATTAAGTTTAAGCAAAGAAATCTTTTTATTGACGCCTATGGTTTGGTAAGGATTTTGAGTAATGTTTATTTTCTAAACAATATTAAATCATTAGGTTTAGGGAATGAACATAATTATGCAAAATATTGTAATCAACTATAAAATTAAATAAATAATCTCTTCAAACAGTTAAAAACAAAAATTAGAAATATGTAATTAAGTTTTCAGAAATAATTTTGCCATTTTGGGTTTAAAATATAAAATAAGTGATTATACAAGTAATAGTTACACATAACACATAAGTATAACATTTTAGTTTGGAAAAACTAAAATTATTGCTACAATTTGATTTATTAACAACATTAATATTAAATTTTTTGTACTCACTTCATAATTTTGTATAATCTTAAGAGAAAATTTAATGGGTTTAGATTCTAGTTTCTTAATTTTTTTCTCTGGATCTTTTGAATTATTCTAAAAACATAATAATAATAGTTAAGACAGTTTAAAAGTTTTTAGTTTAATTTTATAATTACTTCATCTTTTGTCAAGACACAAATAGTATTATCATCTGAAAAAATAATGGAATCATTTCTCGAAGCATCAAACGTAATACAGTTAATTGGAAATGATCTATTTATTAACTCTGAAGGCGGGTTTAAAAATAATTGTTCTGAAAAGTCAGTGTATTCTTGTCTACTTAAATTATATTCTACAACCTATAAAATTGAAATTAAATATTATTACATTTCCATTATTTTTGTAGTTAAGTAATTAATTACATTTCGATTTGCATAGGCTATAACAAGATTTTCTGTCGTAGGATGAATCTTCATGCTTGTCGGAGAACAATGATATTTTGGTAAAGTACAATAATGCTGGAACCAACACACCATCACAAATTAGCATACTACAATTAATAATTATGGTTGGTAGTATACTCTTACCTTTCCTTCATTGAACACAACAATATTACTTTTTCTATCAGCTGCGACAACATATTTATTCCATTTAGACACTTCCAATAAATGTATTAAGTCTTTGAAATCTATAATTGATAAGTAAATAAGTAGTTAGTACTATAAAATTCTAATATTTACAAGAAAATCTTTAACTTACAGGGAGTAGTATCAATGGAGTATTTAGTCGATAAATCAAACTTGTGAGACATTTCTAAACAGACCAAAGTATTTTCATGTTTGGTAGCAAACCACAAGTATTTGCTATCAGTCGAAAATGCCAGCTGAGTGGAAACATCACATTCAACCGGTTGAATTCCCGTCTTTTTAATCATTGGTTCACATGTGGCAGAATCCTAAGTAGTAATATGATAAAATATTTAGTTAAAGTAATGTATGTGATTGACAAAGAAAAATAAATTGCATACCATAATCAAACTAAATATTTTAAGTTTTTCTTCAGTTGAATAAACAACCCATGTGCCATCAGGTGAGATTGCTGAACATCGTACATAATCATTTTTTGAATATTTGATGGTTACCAGTTTAGACAATTTGTTTTCATACTTATGTTTATCGCCCAAATACCAAACATCTAAATGGCTCAGATGTAACATCAATACATAACGAGCTTCTGATGCTAGAGATATAGTAGACTGAAATGAAGATAATAATTTTAAATTCATTTAAAGTTTCCGATATATAATATATATAACTTGATCAATTAAAGAAAAATAACTAACAGACATCAATGGAGGGTATTTAACCATATGTTTTGGAGGATAGCTGCTCACCGATAAGTATCCATCAATACCTATAGAAAAATAAATATTATTCCTATACAATATATACCATAAGGATAAACACAACAGAATTACCTCCTGAAAATAGTTTCCCTTTAAAATGAACTAATGACCGTACTTCTACTGTATGTGCCACTAGTTGTACACTTCTAACCCATTTGTTGCATTCAACACTCATGTCAGATTTCATGGATATTAGCTCATAACATACAATAAGTGGATCAACACCTAAAAAATATTAAATGTTAAATAAATAAATTATAAAGTAACACTATTTAATAGTTTTATGATATAGCATACTGAGTAGTGTAATTGTAAATTACATTTTACCATTTCATATAAAACTATTAAACTGCAATCACCTAACTATAATTTACATTAAATTTAATTTGATACACATAAATTGTTGTTCAGAAAATATTAAGGAACTTATAATAATTTACTACAAAATAAAAATAAACACAGTGAAGAACCCTAGTTAAGAAGCCAATATAGTACTACAAAAGTTTTGGGGTTGAGGCAGTTATGAGATGTTTTGAATACATTTTTAAAAACAAATTTTCTGTTCCATTAAGTTATAGGTTTTAAATTAAAACCAAAATCTTCTACATATTATCATTATATAAAAGTATTGAACATAATTTATTCTCTACATCTGATCAAGTAAATATTATATAAATAATATTTTCATGCTATTTAGTAGTATGGGTACAAACTGCAAAAAATTCTTTAAATTATAACAATAAATACTAACCACTGCAATAAACTTTAGTCTGTGATTCATCTAAACATACAGTAAGTGCAATTGATTTAAGTGCTTGGTAATTGGCTATGTTTGTGCCTTTATTTCCATCCCAAAAACATAATTTACCACTAAAACATTATATAAAGGTCAAAACAGTAAAATCACATATTTTTATAAACCGTTAAAGTTTATTTTTACCGAGAATCAGCACTAATAATTGTGAAATCGTTGGTGACTGCTATCGATGATACAATTGTCTCAGTTTGACCAGTAGGAAGTTTGTGTAGAGCGTGACCACTTCTTCGGCTGTAAATACGTAAAGCATTTATGGAACCCGTGACTAGCCATTCACCACTTGAATCCCAAGAAATACAACTAATCTTACCTGTAAAATAATATTTTCTTTAACTTAAAATAAACAAGTTATTATAACATAGATTATTTAAATACCTTCTTGTTTGTCCATTAATCTGTCATAAGTCAATCCGTCTGATGTTATTTCAAATATATTAATATAGCCATCTTGAGTTCCAGCCTATATTAATATATTAATTAAAAATAAAATAAATCCGGTTGTATTTAAAATGGTAACTCACGGCTAAACGTCCACTGTTTTTATGAATTGCTATACACCAACAAGATCCAGACGTTACAGTTTTGTTATACTGAAACACAGACGTGATAAATGAAAAAAAAAACTCAAAACAATAAATCACTGATGAATTGCATCACTATCACTCACCAAAGGCGAAAGACTGTGCAGGTCGTGTTCCGTAACAGTGCCATTTGCACTGCAACTGAACAACCTTTCGTTGTACCATGCGAGACCCTCGACACTGCTGTCGCATATCAACACCCTGTCGATGTGCGGCTTGTAGGAGACGTCCCATACCTCAATTGACGCGTTTGACCTGTAGACCAAAATGATCAGACACGTACGGTCGGTGACGACAAAAACATAAATTGGTGATGTACCTACCTTCCTACGGCTAGTTTTTGAGTCTCGCTTTCGATGACCATGCATTGGATCGACAGCAGTTCGGGTGAAAAAAAATTCACCCTGTGGACGTCAAACGAACCCATTACAAGTGCCGGGTTGTGAAGAGCATAAATTAATGAAAATTGAAATAATTAACACCTTTTGATTTTTCTCACATACAATTTTTTGAACAAAGTGGCTGTAAACACGTCAGACGTGAACTCGCAAGCCTAACTCGGGACGAGACAGTTAAAGATTTTTAAAATATGTTCAATGCTCGTACAATCAACAATGCATGAAAGACACATGCCCGCATGGACAGAGTGTATGGACATTCATAAGTTTTAGTATCAATAATTATCATTTATCAATGTTTACCGATTTTCCGATGGATAAGAAATACCAAACAGAATGGAGAGAAACCAGTGTTGCCATGATGCAAAAATTAAATCTACTCGTAGCAATCTACTCGAAGAGGTCCTTGTTCGAACGATACAAGCCTAGATAGCCGCGGAATATGATTTAAAAAATGTCTGTTTCAATTAATTGCCTCGCTCGGTCTTCGACAACGATAAAACTATCCGAGTGAGAACCAGTGACTGACCCGGCCACCCAGGGCTTAATTTGGGGGGGGGGGTTTCAATAGCACAAAAATTGGCTAAACCCTGGGAAACTACGTAGTGAAATCTGAGAGTATAAACTATAATGACCATAAGCCATACAGTAAAGAATATAATCATAACATTAACTACAGCAAGCCGGGTCAAGGGACGTTGAAGACTTCTTATTTTCTTGAGGCATCAGACGATGTTTTCCTAGCTAAAAATGACGTTTTTCGGTAACATATGAACATGGCAGAGGTAAATAATACAAATTTCTAAAGCTAATTTTTTTCAGTGTTAATAGGTCATATTGGTGACTTTTAGATTCTGAGCGACGAAGCTATAGTGCATTTACAATGGTGTTTTTTTTGTTTTTTTATATCCTGTATACAAAATATCTACCAGAAGGAGTGCTCCAATTTCAACATATAGTACCTTATATTTTAGAAAATTGGATCAAGATGGTACTTTAGGAAGGTCATTTTTCGATTTTCTGAATAGTTATTTAATGCCACAGGAAAAACCACCGAAAAATTTCGAAAAACCGCTAAAAATGGAAATTTAATTTATAAAGCTTTGTTTATCACCATAGAAACGAATAAAAAATAATAATATTACTATATTAAATCAACTTACATGATATAATAAATAATAACAATATAAAATATCCAGATTGACAAACTGTCTCCGCTCAGAATCGTTTTTCTTATACAATGATATCATATCATTGAATTCAAGCTTAATACAATCCTTTATACATTGACCCACTTGTAACCTACTGTACAGTAGAGCAACATCCATTTAGCCACTTTTTTAAAATCATTTTTAGAAGTTATAGGATATTTTTGGTTATGAGAAAGGTGATAAATGTATCGATTTCACAAAGATATGTTTTTTTTATGTGTGTAAACGATAAGTTGGTAGTTGAAATTCAGATAGCGTTTAAAGTTCAAATGGTAACAAAATTCATCTAGGTAATTGAAAATTTGCAAATTATTTTGTATTTAAAATTTTATAAAATGTTCCATTTTTATGATTTAGGATTGAAAATTTAAAACAAGGTTCCATGTAAATAGTTTATACTGTGACCAAAAAATATATTACGCAGTTATTTTCTAGACATTTTATGTTTAAATTTGGCCAAAACAGATATTTGATCAAAGATTTCAGTTGTTTTGTATTGTAATTTAAAAATATTAATTGTGGATTATGGATATCAACTAACTTGTAAAATGTATTATTATTTTTTTAATACATACAAGTACACAATGACATATACAAATGAAATTTTTTCTGTAAAAAATAATTTAACCTACTGTATTACAAATGCTTAATAGTGAAATAAATTATTTTAATGTCAGACATTCTCAGTAATATCTTCGTGTCTATATCTAATGTCTTCGTTTAGATTTTTTTTTTGTAAACAATGATTTTATAACATTGAATTAAACATTAACACATCCGTTACAGTGACTTCTCTTGACACCCAATGTACAGTAGTATGTTACTCACATTTTTTTTCAACAATATTAGAAAAATGCTGAGTTTACTTTTGTCATTACTATATTTTATTTTATTTTATTTTATAGTTTTTATATTCACCACAAATCGAGTAATTTAATTTTAAAAACCTATTAGAAAAATACAAAGTTTTTAAATTCAAATTCAAATCAAAATTACTTATGTTTATAAATTGTAATTTTTAATTTTAAGCTCTTTAAATAATTTTATTAACTTAAATGGTTTTATGAGTGTTCTTTTGAATATTTAGGTCATTAACATATAAGATTTATTTTTGTCATTTATAACTTTTTTTAAGGCATCGACACCCGGGACCTACCTATAACCACAGAACATTGTAACAAGGCAAGTTTGACGAGCACTGCCTAAGTGCTACTATAGACACTATACCATTGTTTTTACTATTTTTGCTGGGTAGGTAGTTTAAATTTTTCCACCATCCAGTTTCCCCCGTAAAGCCATGATTCTTTGTACCTAGGTTGATATGGCATGTCTTATGAGTTATGACTAGTATTTTTATGTTCGGTTAATTAAATTAGTCGATGGTTACTGGTTAGCAATAGATTAGACATTAACTTTAAATCTGGAAAAATAAATTAAAACTTTTAACAGAAACCAAAACATGATAGTTATTTAAGTATTGTTAAAAGATGGACATCAAATAAAATCGAGAAACTTTATATTTTATGGTGCGTTAAAAATTTCAAAACTTTTTATGTTTTAAAAATCTTTACACCATAATTATGTATTATTTTATACTTATCATATTTCTAAAATGTACGATTTAGGTAAGTGTAATATTACTATAAAGTAGTACTACTCGTGTATTGTACCATTTATACATTAAAGATATTATATAGAAAAGACAAATATTTGTTTATTTTACAAAAATACAAGTACAAACAATATATAAGTCTCTTAGTTTTTAGTCCAAACCTTAATAAAAACTAATTGTACAGTAAAATTATGAAAAATATATTTGTGGGAATTTTCATAAATGTTGTTTAGTTGAATAATAGTTATATAGTAGGAATATTTAGGATGTTGGAAGATCAGAAATCTGAGTCACAAACTTAAAGTCTTCTGGGAATAGTAAAGTAGCATTAGCCAATATCAGTTTATATGACTGCTTAATTGTGACTTCTGCAACACCAGCAATGTCCCCAATTTCTTTTTGAGAACGTTTTTCATCAGATGCTTGAGATGCCATAAATATTGCTGCGGCCGCTACGGATATAGGAGAACGACCTGGTACAATATCATATTCTACTGCTTTTTTAGCTATATGAGTAGCTGCTCTCTGAACCATGTTTGGTAATCCCAAATTACAACAAAATCTCGACATGAAATCTCCAGTTGTTATCAAATCAACACTGGTTTCCAACGCCTTTAATATTAATTTAAAAACTCTTCCAATTTCTTTTTTACTAACTTTGCTTACAGCACATATTTCTTTGAATGTACGTGGCACACCTTCTTGCCTACAAGCGATGTACAAGCTAGCTGACGCGATTGCGTCATTTGATCGACCTTTAAGATTTTTGCCATCGTGCACTTGTTTGAACAGTACATTGGCCCTGTCAACAATATTCCTTGGCAAATTTATGCGATCGGCCATGAGGCCAATTTCTCTGTACGCATTAAGTAGTGAACGGTTAGTTGAACAAACCATACCCTTATTTTTGTACTTCATACCTCCAAACTCATCAAATGATGCATCGCCCCTCGAAGGACCGACCAGTGTTGACAAGTCAGAACCATTGAGCAATGGATTTTCTGCCCCTCCAACACGCGAAGGATCGGCACTGTTGGCGCCCTTGTCATTACTGAACGTCCTCCATTCGGAACCAACATCTATCACACGATCACCGACCACAAGACCGCATTCAGAACATATTTGATCGCCAGCTCTATAATCTTCAATCAATGGGGCATCTGGGTGCTGTTGGCATTGCACTAAACCAAACGTACAGTTTCTTTAACCATAGCACAACACGAATAATATAACAGTTAAGTATGAATTCAGTAACTTACCTAGATTTTTCGACATTATTCTTAAGTTTAATAGTAACGCAGTATTAAAAACGATTGTTGCATTAATTGAACTCTTCTACTTTTTGCATCAGTCTACTATCAATAAATTCGATTATGTAATTTATAAAAAGACAGTACTATATTACAATAGATTGTCTCGTAGTCTTGTGTAGTTGTGTTATTAATTAATATTACAAATAATTTATTAATATTGTTATTATTGAATTTATTCATTAAATAATGAATTCATTATCATTTCCATTACGTGACGACGTCTTCCTGACATATAAACTTAATAAAAATATAATTTTAGGTCTACCTGGTTAATGGTATAGGAATCTCATGGTTACGGTGATTAGCTATAGTTTGATAGTAGCAGATTTATCATTTATATGATATCATGATAAGAATTAAGAACGACATAATATTTTGTCCATTTATCAGAATATCATCGATTTTCCTTTTTCGAATTACTCAAAAATCAAAAGCTTAAATACGTATTGTTATTTGTATTAATAATTGTATTACTGTACTCATTTTCTTTCTTCATTTATTTAGTATTAATGTCATAGATTAAAAGATATATTTTGTAATAAGTGTAGAATCAAAGCTTATGTTCTTAAATTTGTTTGTTTAGCTGCAGTAATTTTAAACACCCAACCGCATTTCTTAATATGTCGTTGAACTTTCAGTCACACACTATCAGTCAAAGAAAAAGTTTAAAGTTAAAAGGTACAAAAACGTCAGTCACTAAAAATCAAATTTTGATTTCTACCGGAATAGTATCGTTGGACGCAGTTTTGGGTAAGAAAATTCAATATGTAATTCCATATTAACATTTGGTTTAAGATAAATATTTGTTTTATTTTATTTTTTGGTTTATTTCACTAAATACCGACTGTTGGATCATAGATTAATTTTTTTCTCTTTGATTTGTTTAGATGGAGGTATTCCAATAGGCACTGTGGCTCTTGTTGGTAAGTGTTGACAAATTATATACAATACTTAGTCTATAAACATATTATGGATATGATTATAACTATTTACTATAAACTATTTTATTGGACATTATTTTAATTGGATTGATATTGTTTTTGTATGTAGAAGAAGAAAATCATGGCCGAAATGCAGAATTGATTACAAAACATTTTATAGCTGAAGGAGTTGTGTGTGACCATTCTATTTTGATTGCTGATGTCGAAAAGAAGCCAGAAACAATTGTAAATTTTTCATTATTCTGTTTTTATTATGAATAAATTAATATTAATTTGTTTTAAGATTCCAAATAGCAACTACATAATTCAATTATGTATTATATGGGTATATGATAAAAAAATCCAACATATTTAATTAATTTTTTTTGATAAATTACATTAAGTAGGTTTGGATTGATATTTTAGATAGACTTACATGTATGTCTTTAATTTGCTTATTGTTCTAGGCAAATGATTTACCAAAACCAATTCAAGAAGAGAGTTTTCAACCAACTGATATTATTGCTGAGGATTTTAAAATAGCTTGGCGCTATAGTCAAAATCCTATATATGACTCTAAACCACATCATACATCAATATCTTTTGGACATACATTTGATATGTCTGCTAAAATTCCTGTTGATGAATTAAAAAACATTAGGTATTGGCCAGACGAAAAATCACAAGGTACCCACCTATTTACATAGTTTTAATATTTTTTTCACAAAACATATTTTC
>WHPZ01579031.1:0-14564 GCA_016617965.1 Macrosiphum rosae | reverse complement strand
GTACCTTATACAATCTACAGAGTTTACATTTAATTCGCGGGAAAGCTGTTTAACATTTAAGTGCTGAATTATACGAGTAGGTACAGTCACTAATTTATGTAAAAAAAAAAACCATTTCTTACTCCCTTTTACCAGTTCTCCCGCGTCTTAACGGCCAAGTGTTTTACTGCAGCCGTGTGCAGAAAAAAATACAATGAAGAAGATAAACGTCAATATAAAATACAATACCGAGGAAAAAATCTAGCATTTAAAGTAACTTTATAAAATATAATAAACTGTAATTATTATCAAACACGTGGTCGATATTTTTAATTCTGTTATTACCTATATTTAAACAGGGCGAATCGCATTTATTAAAATTCTTATTTCAGAATTTTTAAATCTCAAAAGAACATATTTTCAAATATTTAGATTTTTACGATGGAGTATACTGTGGCAATTCCTTTTTTTTTCAAATGAGAATCAAACTCATTTTCAATTTAAATAATTTTTAAGTAGATTATTTTTTTTGGAAAATGTAGTTGTTATGTACCCATAAAATGTCTTCATTATATTACACGTAAAAAAGACATATTCAAAAATATTAATACTTTTTGAGGACTTGAACGTTTATTAAAATATCCACCCTGTATACACATATTATATTAAAACGTATGACCGCAGTCAATGAAAGCGCAGCTACAGAAGGTCACAAAAAAATTATAACACCCATCCGATTAAATATTGCCAAACAATTTATTAAACTTATTAGACTAGAGTACAATAATATTAGACCACACAATTGTTTGTAGGCTAAGTGGATATAATACGATTGTAGTATACACATGAATATAATATAATATGTATGACGAAAAATGTAATAATAATATATATAAATTTGGATACATAATGGTCTAACCGTTATGCGTTTAAACGTAATGATATGTATTACTTAACATTATATAAAAAAAAAAACAAATCGTACCTATACAATTATTAGTATACGCTAGTCGAGTGAACAACAGAAATGTTTTTTTATACACATAATTTATTATAGTTACCATAAGAAGTATCGCATCAGTGTTGGGTAAAAAATATATTATCTTATAACTAATAAAAATATAACTAAACAAAATTAATCATTGATAATGCGATCGAACTTTTATTTTTTACTCATGTGGTGTGATTAAATTCACTAACTATTGAGAAACTCATTGAATATAATATTATTCTTTGAAGTTTATCAATTTAAAATGTCCAGTGTAGGTAATATTTATAAACTTTAAACATATATTATGTTAATCAATGAGTTTTTTCCTAACACTGATAAGTAGGTAGGTATATTATTATGTAGGCGCAGTATGGTGCAGACAATACGCAACAATTATATAATTTATTTAAACGGTTTTTTGTTAAACGCGAATTCAATACGAACATTTACACGGCGTTTCTTTTAAAAGTTTAATACTAATTCTCAACTCTAAAGGTTTTTGGAAACATTTTAACTATTATTTATCAATTTTTATTGTTAAATTATTTTTTTACATTTTTACTTATTTTTTTACATTATACATTTAAGTTCCATACTCCAAAGCATAATGTACGTTGATATAAACTTTAATTTAAAAATGTGAAAACCTTTAAAAATATAATATTTTGTTTCCAAAAATGTTATGTTGAATTACTTCAAATTGTCTAAAAAAAAAAAAAAAAATTATTTCCAAATAACTTTAAAACTTGTCTTTAAAATGACTCAGGAAGCATTTGGGAATGCTAAAAAAAATTAACCTAACCTAAGTCCTAACCGACTTTGTTTATTATATTATAATATAAGATTGTAACATTTCCCAAATGCGATCTGAGGAGTAAAATCTTTTAATGAATTGCCATGTGTACTTAATCATTGAATAGTTACCCGAATAGTTATTATTTGTTTCGTCATGAATAAAAAAAAATATTCTGCAGCATACTGAAACATGTATTGTGTTATGCATGTGTAGAATTTTCGATATTATTATAGTGCATTAATAGTTTATAGTTAAATTAAAATAAAAACGATACATCAATGGGTATAAATATTATTATAGACGTCTTAAACGATGAGCGTTACGTACACCGTACACAGGTTAGGTTATATTTAATAATCAACTTATAATTAATATTATGTAGTGGTGACAAACAAAATGACTGACAAAAATGTATTTTTCAACTAACATATAAATCAATAATAATTGCTATATAATAATAATAAATAATAATAATAATAATGCTATATATTAATATACTTTCGCGCGGAATCGTCAAGGGCTTCAGATTGTTCTTAAACATAATATTATTTAATATAATACAATCATTGTTTTCCAATAGGCGTCGTAGGTTAGGTACATTATAATATTATATTACAATAACAACAATAACAACAATTACAATAATAATGATAATAATAATAATATTGCTGTATTGGGCATTGGCCGAATCGATGGTGCGGAAGTTGCCTAGTGTTCAGGCGGCGGTGTTTTTTCGAAAAGCGAATCTGAAATGGAAATAATATGATATTACGCAATTGCACAATAAGACACGTACGTACTTATCAATCCACTATTATAGGTTAGGTTAGGTATTCAGTATCTTAGCTTATAGAAATATAAAAATCATAATCTTTCAGAATCTCAACTGTTGATGATAAATTATAATGTGTAACGATTGTAAGATCATAAAGATCTAAAGATCTGTGAAAGCTCAAACTTATGAAGATTAAAAAACAACAGCAACTAATTCAATTCATTTGTAGAGGTGTGCATTGTTTATTTAATTTTATAAACATATTATATAATATGGAAAAATAATAAATACTATACTGACACATTTTAAAACTTATTAAAAATAATAATTAAATAAAACCCAACCTAACGTATCTCAAACTATATTTGCTATTTAATTGGTATACAATAAATAATAACTATACATGCATGATTATAATACGTATTTAATATAATATTGCGTAATTAGAAAGAAAAAAAGTTAGCAAAACCTGAAAATCGCCTGGAAAAATGTTTAAAAACCAGATTTTGGAGTTAGTGGGTTGTATTGCACGTCGACTTAAACTTTGATTATATTACAAGAGCTAAAAAAAAACTCATTTAAACCGATCCCATCCCAGTGATGTCAAGTAGTTATTTTAGGTAAATATTATTTTTACACTGCATTTATAAATTTATTTATATTTATATATAAATGCAGCCTGAGACGGTATCACTGGCAAATCAAATTTCGTCCAAATTTACATCGTAGGTAAGCAAAACAGTAGGTATAGAATTAATTTTTTCGTTGAATGTGGCTAACAAAGTTCAAGGAGAATTTTAATTGTGTTTCAGAAGATTTAAATAACCTCAAAAACAATTCAACTTTTAAATACAAGAAAGTTTGCATTCTTCTTTAATAATTGTCATTCATTGTCGTCCTACACAATGTGGTTGTTAGACATTATTGTTATTTAAATATTTATATCCTAACATAAAAATAAATCCTGACCAAATAACGGTACTATAATAATATGTACTGATATTTATCAGAAATATTTAATTTTTATACATTTTTTGCCAGTATAATGTAGGTAGTATGTTGTAAAATATTATAATAGATTACAGAATATATTTCCTTATGCAGCAACATTATTGTGCATTTAAAAGCGTGAAAGATTTTTTTTTTCTCTGAATATAAAATGAGTTATAACTTATAAGTACATGCATAAAGATTCGTGTTTCCAAAAAAATAATGCTTAAGATTTGTTCTAAAAAAAAAAACGAAAAAATAAACAAACACAACCACGACCAAGTGTAAGTGTGTAACCTCGGCGGTGGTCGTGGATCGTTAAGTCGGGGTCGTCGCTTACCTATATAAATAATTATATGATATAATAATATACTAGAATATATTATGGCGACGAAATGATGATGTATAATATTATGTATATATTGTATATTATAATATTGTTTATTTGTTTGCGGTTCAATGGACGCCCATGAGAGCTTGAATGTTAGGCTGTTGGATGAGACAAGTCTGACAGGAAGATGTCATCGGCGGCGTGTCGGTCAACTCCTTTTCCGTTTCACTGATGAAGCTCATTGCCGCCGGAGAGGTTAGGTTGGGTTCGCGATCGCTGTCCATCGGCTCGTACAATTCGTTACGTCCACCGCACAGAGACTCGTCCGCCGACCCGTTTGCGTCCTCGTCAATGTTCACTTGAGCGCCCACGGAACACTGAAATCGTATAACAATAATAAAAAATGTAATTAGGTGTTATTAATATTATTATCATAATTAATTTAAAATTTTTTTTTTTTTGCCCAGTACTCAACATAATATTATTGTTAAAAGTATTATAGTGTGGTACTATAGAAGCATATTCGTGCCATTGATTTTTCTCGTTTTCGCATGTTTTCATTCCCCACTGCGATTAGTTTTTTCGACTAATTTTAAACGCGAGCTTTCTAACCTTATAAACACATATAGATAACGAATAGAAAATAATACTTTTGTTTTATGCATAATGGTTATTGTAATTTTTTTCAAAACGTATATTTACTAATCAACAACAGGTTTTATATTTTTCAACCCAAACCAGTATTCGACATAATAATAATATGGCGATTCTTTTTTTTTTTTGTTTTGAACGTCTTTAACAAAAGGTTAACAATAATATAATTCATTCCACCTATATCTCAGAATGCTTATGTTTTTGTATTAAATTTGAATGTATTTCAATAAATATACAATAATAATATTATTATTATCGCACGGCGTCTTGGATATGCAATTTAGCTACATCAATGATTCATTGGTGCGTTTCACGCTATATCGTGATAATATCATTATAATCATTCCATTTTTGATTGACTAATATAATAGTGACCCGTGAACTAATATAGCCAGTCAATATATAATTTATATATTATTAAAATTAAAATAACTATTTACATAATATTACCTACAACATACCTATGCTTAGTAAGATTAATCGATAATATTTTACGAATATGTACTCATGTAATAATTGATACTATATAATTGACATTTATTAAGAAACTATTATATTGTATAGTTTACAGTTATTCTAACAACGAATATACTTCCATTCTCGCTGATGAAAGATTTCTAAAAAAAATAGTATTTAATTTTGAAATGTATTATATTGTATATTATTATAGTCCGTTTTTCGAGAATATAGCCTCAAAATTGGCAAATATTAGCTTATCTACGGGAGCCGAGGAGTGTTGAACGAGATGATGTCTCAATGTCACGGAAATTAATCGAATACCAAAGCAATAATAAAAACAAGCCGATTACAAAAGGCTGTTATATCAAAGCAAAAGGCGACGGAACAACATCAAATGGCGAAAACAATTTCGGCCGAGTGTAAACGATAGGTCTTGTGGTATGGGTAAAATGGGCAAAGGAAAGTGAATTGTGTTTGAGAAATTCTTCAACTACGTAGGTATTAAAAAAAAAAAAAAAAAAAACAGACACAGCCCACAAGTCACAACCAACGAATACTCAAAAATCGCTCTCGGCCGATTGAAAATGTGGAAGTGAAAATAAGTACACAAGTGAAAAGATTCCCTACTTGGAGAATAATGGTGCGTAATTTTTATGATTAGTTTTAATAAAAGTTTACAACATAATATCGCCATGATTTTTTCGAATTTTATATTGTGCAAATCGAGTTGTGTTTTTAACGGAAAATCGCAGACCTTGATATTAATGAATGTATGTGCTTGATTTTAAAATATTTCTAATATATTAGCCGTGAAAAATTGGTTCTATCACAGTACATAGTGATATGATTTTATTTTTTACTGTAGAGACTAACGGTATAGTAACAAGACACTTTTATAATAGCTAAGTGTGTACACCAAAAAACATCGTGATAGAAAAACTTTTTAACTAAAAACTCTTTTGATTTTCGGTGAAGGATTTCGTCTTACAAGGTTGATATATTTTTTATATGGTAGGTATGCTTTTATTTTTATTTTTTTTGTTGTTGGATGAAGTACTTCGAAAGTTACATCAAACCCTCTATATAATATAATGGATTGAAAATTGGACAGCGGATACGAATTGGGGCGAAAAAAATGTTTTCGTAACAACATCACATTATTGTTATTATTTATTATAAGATAAAATTTGTTAGTTTATACTTTATATGTATTTTTATAATTAATTATGATATGTCATTTGAATCCGAATCTATAACCCTGAAACTGGGATAAGTATAATTTATTATCATTTAATATTAATTAGGCATATATGGTTGTATTATTATGAATACAATTATTAATTACTAGGCCATATTTTAGAAACCTAGATGTATTGACATTTTTTTAAATAAAATCTTAGTATTTGGAAAACTCACGATTTGTATTTTGTTGTTGTGGATGACGGTTGTTTTTTTTTTTTTAATATATCATAATATACAATATTGATTAATGAAAATACTTTAAGATAATAATTTATAAATTCAATAGAATGAATGTTTTCCCATAAATAATAATAACATAATATATATAACACATATATATATAACTTTATATAATGTATAACATGGTATAATATATAACGTTCGTATTTTGTTTCGACTTTCAACATATTGAAGCATCGTCGTGGGCGACACGATGGCGCCTAGTGCCTACTCCCTTATAGCTATTTGTATTCACCGTAAAGTCTCCACGTCGCGAGTGAATTAAGGAGAGGCGGTGACGTGGCCATAGGCTTTTGTTGTCACAAAGGGTGGACCGATGTTTTTACCCGTCATTCCCGTGATATAACATCGATACCACGATAACATAATAATATGATACAACACATACACGATGTCTCAATAGTAACATAATATATATTATGAGTCACATATAAATTAGTTGTATTGAATAAATACGTCGACTGTTTTTTACAATTCTTATTGCTACACATTTTAATATTATTTTATTTTCGATTTGATCATCTATGATATAATATTTTGATATATTGTATTTTTACTACTGCTGTTTTATATTTATTAGGTTCAACTATGAGAGGTTTAACTACAGTTCATCGACATTCGATAACATTATTATAATTGAGTGGCGCACTGACCCAATTACACACTTTCGATCACACACACAAACACATTTTTTTTGTTTTTTTTTTTAATGGAAATTCGTTATTTTAGGGGACTTTCCTGTAGCTTTCATATATTCTCATTATCAATCTGCAGTGTGATGTGTGGACATTTCTCCTACACCCTTCTATCTTTAATAATTTATATTTTATTTAAATTCTGATTATTTGAATTTTTAAATATATATTTGAGAAGCGTATTTTCAGTTATGTATATTAATTATAAGTACAACATCAGCCTAATATCTACACTAAAAAGGTTGGTTTTCATTTGGAAAAAAAAATTTGTATCGTCCCAGCCCACAGGATACTACTTAAATAGTTAAATGGTACAACAAATGTAAGAATTTGCCAAGTTTGTGAAATTATCTAACAGCATACTCGTTCTTAGTGAATTTTATGCATCAGCGAAGAAAACATTTTTTGTGACTTATCATCGAATAGATATTTATATAGATGGATACCCCCTCCCAAGCACACACCTAGTTGCATCTATGAACACACACATGACACATACACACTCACAAATGCATATATAATATATATATATGTATATTGTATTCTATAAACGTGTGTGGATTTTGGTTGCTATAATATATAAGTCATGTGTCTGCAGCACGCTCCGCGCGAGGGTTATATTATATCGTGTTGTTGTTTTTTTATTTACTTCCCAATGGCAACAACAGCGGTAGTGGTAGCTTTAATAACTTAATGTCAGACAAAGTCCTAGACACGAAGCCCGGTCGTCACGCACCACGCCCACGATTGATCACTTCCGGTGGTTATCATTCCGCCGGTTTTTTAGGGTGTGGCCGCTCCCTCGTTACGCCGGGAGGTGCTGCGTTTGCGAGCTTATCCGTTTATACTACCTATACACCTATAGTATACTAGATACCTATTATATATATATTACTATAAAGTGTCTATGTGTGTGTGTGTGTATTTGTGTGTGTGTGTGTGTGTGTCTGCTCGCGTTTAACGTGTATATTTTGATTCCGTTTCGTGTTTTAATTACGACCTCGGGCCGGCCAGCCGGTCACCACTCTTCACGTGTTTGCGTCAGAGGGTGTTGTGTCGTAACAGACAAGTACTTTGGCAGTGTAATTATTATTATTCGTTCATCGCGTTCATGTACACACTTACGTTTTAAAAGAGACACGCGAAATCAATCGACCAGAAACACGCCCATGCGTTACATATCGGCTATGCATATATTATTACCTATATGTATGATACCTATACGCCACGTCACAACAGTTGATAAACTGCAGTTAAAAGGCGTGTAATGTAGCCAAGGGCTTCTAGCCCGTGACTATGGGTAAACACAAAACGAGGGATTTGTATGCTAGCCAAATTTACGACGGAAAATTTCTCGAAAAAAAAATCAAAATTATAGTACAATAACACGCACCTCAGTTGTACAGTGTCAAACGTCTCGCACGCTGCACAATGCAGGCGAGTAGAATTTCGACATCACCGCATAGAACGAAGAACTTATTTATTATACTATAGGCGTAACAGAATGACTTGAAAAATTAAATAACTTTTGTTCTAATCTACATTTAAAAACTATTTTTTTTTTCATAATTTATATACGCATGCATCACAAGTAGATATACAATATAACATTTTCTATTTTTGTTTTTTAACACTGAAATAAGACATTTTTAATTTTATTATATTTTTAAAAACAATTCGAAATAGCTAATTTGTAAATCTAATTTTTAGAAAAATGATGATTTTTTTTGAGTAAATTAATTCGAAACGTAATATCTTTTTTCTAAAATAATATTCTTTTTGAAAATTTTTAGACATAAAAATATCATAAATTATTTATTAGCCACATAATTTCCTTAGTTTTTTTCATACGTTTAACAATTAACAACGTTTGAAATATTATAATGTGTATAGTAACATATAAAATCAATTT
This sequence comes from Macrosiphum rosae, assembly GCA_016617965.1. Taxonomy (NCBI): domain Eukaryota; kingdom Metazoa; phylum Arthropoda; class Insecta; order Hemiptera; family Aphididae; genus Macrosiphum; species Macrosiphum rosae. Next base: position 5,500 of record WHPZ01579031.1, on the reverse strand, counting down.
TTCATTTTGCATTCGTCAGGTCATTCTGTTACACCCTGTATAGTGTATATCAATATATATTAGAAGGGTATTATATTTTTGCAGGTTAAAACTTTTCTTTTCCCCTTTCGTTTCCAAACCGTAATTGCAGTCGTTAATGTAATGAAAATAATTTAGAAAACAGATATTATTCGTAACTTTTTTGTAGAACTATGTTTTTTTTAACTCTTAAGATTTATTTATTTTTTAAAAATGACGTTAAATATTTATAGGAAAAATTAAATTCTGTTGTTGTTATTCTGTTGCATATCACAATATAATAAAAGTGTGTAAAGTCATGAGTGGTCAACAGCTGACAAGTCTCTGAAAGATCATTTTGTGGTCGGACGAACACAGAAATGTATTTTTGTCGTATTCACTATTCCTATGAGGATTTTCATCTATATATACGTAGCTGGTTGGCTTTGGACAGTCCAAGTAATGGTTTCAGACTCAAATATAAAAATATAATAAAGCGTAATAGGTATGATATGCGACCAATACTTTTTGAAAGCATCTCGGTGGGACCTAAACGGAAATAATACCTAGGTTATAATAATAGACTAGATTTTAGAACGCTTAATAATATGAATAATAAATATAATATAATGTGCTAAAATAAATATTATATAGATTGTTGTTGATCGAATAAACATCTTCATAGCATACGTTATACAAGACTTGAATATTAGATACAATAGATATATTATTTAGGGACAATAAATCACATCACTTCTAAGGCGTTTTTAATATTTCAATAAGCGCTCCTTGGAATGTTCACTACGTATACCTAACGATACAATTATTATTTACAATAAAATTACATTAAACTTCATAAACTTAGACACCTACTCAAATCAAAACTTCCAATCAATATCAAACATTTAAACTCTTGATCTATTAATAAATTATCCACTTATCGATGACTTTCGGAATTCAGCTTAGGGATTGGGAAACGGTCAAATCATACAATATTAAAATATTCCAACCATTTCAGTCAATTTGCCTTCGCCTCATTACAAAGGCCTCCGGATACGTTAGAAACCCTCCCGTCACTCTGACCTCAAAATCCCAACCATTCATTTACTAGCTGACTAGCCTCCCACTATTAGAAACCATTTCACAAAAACACGTTCAACCATTTAAATTCACTAATTTCAAACCTCTCCTCCAATAGACTCTCTGATTCACAACCTTGCCATCTTAAGCGAAATTGGCCGAGGGACATTCTATACATTGAAAAAAAAAACAGCCTGGAATTATGAAGTAGTCATTGAATCCCCCCCNCCTATTGTATACATTTTTATTACAGATTGTATACCTAATGTATATAATATTGTATTTGTATTTTTTTATTTGTTCAATAAAAAAAAAAAAAAACATTAAAATTAATTCCAATACTGTTTTCACGAAAATTGATTATTAAAACGATAGAGAAAAAAGAATTATCCAAGTATTTAATAAACGCATAGTAATATTATATAATCGAATGGATTAAAACGGGCCGAACGGAACGTGCTTCGAGATAATGATATTGCTGTTTGGCTTGACCTTTTGGATATACACGCGTTTGTGTAAACAAAAAAAAAAAAAACGAAAACATATACCTACCTATATACCGACTGACTATAGTACGACGGGCAGAATTTGTTCGTGCAAGCCGCGTTGGCAAAATCTCAAAAAGAATAAAATAAAAGATCAACTTGCCGGACATGCCCCCCGGGGATCGCGGCTTAATTGACGCGTGTGTACCCACCAACCCATCCTTTCACAAGCCAGGCTTATGCGTACCTCAGTACCTGCCTACGTTTCACTCGCATCAGAAACGCATTTGTTAAATTAGCCGACCCTCGTGCACAGCTGGCTCGACATAGTATCACGGTGTTCCTTGCCGCAGGGTTGCAGTGGATCGTCTAGATGATTGTATCCAGACAATTATTGTGTTTGAATAAAAATATTTATCTTTTTTACCTTGTCTAGATACCTAATCAAATTATTAACTATATATTCTTGTTCGTCTATTTAAACACAGTGTTTACCTAGCTGAGATAAATAATTATCAAGATAATTTTTTGTTACGAGATTTTCAGTTTTGTTTTTGTGGGGAGGTGTCAATTTTTAGTCCATATGCTATTTAATCGGTTTTATTATGGTGTTCTTTTAGTTCTCTTATATGTATATATTTCATTAAGTGTGTCTCATTGGTAGTCTGTTATTTTGTAGTACTACATTGTTCATTCTCTGCAAACACTGATGGAAAACTGTGTAGTTAAAACACACGTATTTCTTACGAATGTTAACATTTAAACTTATAGGTATAAAATATATATGTACCTATTGTTATATTTATAGCAAAAATTCTATTTCATAAATGCAAATGTTGAATTATCTATTTTTTTTATCAGTATTAAATGTCATTGAATTATCGCTTCGTACAATTGAACAACACACCTAAATATAAGTAAATATTAGGTATCTGCAGCGATCGAACTAAAAAACGGTAAATAGAATGAGATCATTATTATTCCTATTATAATCAATTTATTGTAAACTTAGATTCATTCATATTAACACGTATCATATATGTATTTATAAATAGGTACCTATATTATTTTTACTGTGTGATGAGTTCGCGATTTGTATAGAACCGATGGCCAAAAATTTATTATTATATTTAAACGTTTATTATTTCTATATTACTTAAAACAACTATCGTTCGTATTGTATGATGAGTCAACGAAGTTTTAGAAACGGTTGAACTTTTAAAATGAGAAAACAAGATAATGCCATACACACTACACTGCATATTTTAGTGAACACAAAGAAGCTATTCGTTCATTTGAATTAACTATGTCAAATCGTTCATGATTCAGACTGAAATGAGTCGCAAATTTATAAGCGTTATTCGTATATAGTAATACAACACTACTATGTGTAAATATGAAATTAAAATGTCGGAAACAATTTGATAAGTAATGCGGAAATAAAACAACTCTAAATAAACAATAAATTTGACTGTTGCATGTTATGAAATATAATATTATTAGGTTCACATTCTTTCTTTAATATTTTAAAATGCATTTAATTTAAATTATAAAATATTGTTTATTTGTTGATTACACACAACTACAACACAAGTGATGCGATTTAAACTGTATATATTAATATTAATGGTTTTTTTTTTTAAATGGTTTAAATCAATTTATGATTAAGGTTAACTGCGCGGTATAATAATTATGCAAATTAAGTACGCTTTTAATTATTTCCGAGTTCCAATAAACATGGGTTGGATTGGATTGAAAACTAATGTAATATTGTGTTTTATTGTATCAAAATATCAAACAGTAAACTTTTCGTTGGTGTAATAAATCAAATAGGGTTTTAACAATCATCGTAACCATTGAAAAAGAACTACAGTCAATAACGTATAATATTAGGATATAGTTAATATAAACTTTAACCGTGTATCGGTTATGACAATCTTAAGGCCCCGATAAAATTACTACCTATGTTGACATGTTTAAAATTGTACTACTATTATATCTATCGGGTAATTTTTGCAAGATGTCGTATAATACACAAAATATAATATATGAATTTTAAACTCAATTATTTTAGTGCAGAATAATTCAAGTTAGATGCGAATTTAAAATGCAGCTTGCACATCAAAGTCACATTTAAAAAACCATCGGCATTTAACATACTGCACTGCGAACTACGAGAAAATTCCAGCAACAAAGGTCGTCATTTGTATAAAATATTATGTTGTGATTATTGCAAGTTTGATATTATTATACTATCATATCGTTAAGTCGACTTACCGTTGATCCGTTTTCCGATTCTGTACGCACTGGCGACGCCGTTACCTGGTCCCTGGTGGTCAACTGGTAGACGTTCATCATGTGAGCCGATTGCGCGTGAACCATGAGATCCCAGGCGCTGTCAAACGATTCTTTGCACTGGACGCACACCAGAGACAAGCAGCCATCGTTCAAGTTTCCGGGCCATTCTGCACATCGAGAAAAACAAATATTAATACAGGAAACGCGTGAAATTCGGTATAGCCGTATAGGTTAGGTTAGGTTAGGTTAGGTATAGGTACCTACTTACAACAAGCGTATAGTAAAATATTATATAATACAAATAGTAAAAGGTATTGTAATATTATATGTTGTTATTGAAATGGGGTAGATGTAAAATATATTCTAACACAAACACGAAAAAAGTAATCGATAGGTTTATTTTTAATGTATGAGTTTAAAAGCGAGATATTATGTTAGTTCTTACTTCTTATATGTATAATATTATTATAAGACATATCAAGGTCTTCGAAAATCAGTGACACCAGAAATAATATAAGCGGGGAAAGGAAATAGTTTCTTTTGTCGTTCAATACATAATATTACATATATTTAAGCTTCAACTTATCAAATATATTGCACAAAATGATACACAAACACAATAAATTATTTTAAAAATCGAATCAAGTAAATATCAATTTCCTCACTTAATATTTTAGAAGGTGGAGAGGAGCATCAACAAGTTAAAAGTTAATTTATTTAATTTTTTTTTCTTCTTCAGTTAACTAGTTTCCATAGTTAATGAATCCACTATAGTCTATAACAACTTACATTTTCTAGTGATACCGCTCTCCGAAAAAAAAAACCAAAATTAACTTATCTTTAGCTGAGTTAACTTTGTATTTTTCTCTATATTAACTTGACATTTTTGGAGCTCAACAGTATAATATTATTGTTACTTATACAAATACAACTTATAAGCTAAATGTTATCTTTTGCATTACATTTCTCCCATTCGCATATTTATGTTTATTATTTAATAAAATAAGTTAACTTATTTTGTAAGTTATTTGTTGGTTATTGGTTAATAATAAAAAATATCATGATAACAATAGGTAAAATTGAAGGTAAATAAAGATTTAAAAAAAAAAAGATATTATGACATCAAATATTGTCACTATATTATATAAGTGGGCTCTATAATTTTGGTCACATGGTTCGCGAATAATTTCTTATGACCTTCACTCTAATTTCCCAAGTGTATATGAGAATTCTGAAACTTACATTTTATATTTCATTGAACTGCATTTATGCGAACTTAACAAATTCTTGTTTCAAGTTAATTTGTTCTTAATTAGAGTAGTGTTGTAGGAATAACTCATTTAATCCCATTATTATCGTTACTATAACCTGCGGTACGCACACACCATTAGTTAATTAATAATTGAGTATGTTATAGGGAAAGGTACCATACTATAGAATCACGGTCGGTCGGCTTACCGATCGAGTGGAAATAAATAAATTCGGTCAGGTTCCTATTATATTATGTACAGCATGTGGTGCACTGTCACTCGCATTGTTCGGATGATTTAATTGGTTTTCTTTTAAGTCAAAATTATTATATAGTAATAATAATATTATTATACTCTTATAATGTTTATTACCGTTTCCAACGTAATAGC
>WHPZ01579030.1:0-15562 GCA_016617965.1 Macrosiphum rosae | reverse complement strand
AAAATAAAAGCTATAAAAGTGTTTTAGACTTTTTATAATTATTAAAAACGAATTATTACTCTTTCTAAATGAATATTGATTTGTTTTTGAGAAAAATCCCACAATTCTTTGTACGTCTTCTCTTGGATTTCTGCAAATCTTTCCGCCTTTTTTTCGTGACGCTCAATATCTTGTTTCAACTTTTCAATTTCACCCCGCAATAAAGGAACTTTGGCTTGGAAATCAGTTTTATTTTCTCTTAAAATTTTCTTCTTTGTTGATAAAATATCCTGTAATCTAATTTTAAACACTACGTCAATATTGTTTTTTTTAGTTCTATTGTCAGCCATATAATATGCACTTATTGATCATTCTCCTTTGGGTAGCTTTTGCACAAGCGTTTTCTTCTTCTCGTCTCTTTAGCACTTGATAATTATAATTTAGTTTCTCCACATTATCTACACATTTTAGTTTAATTAACTCAAATTCCCTTTGAATGTACTATAAAATATACCAAAATTAATTAAAGTTTAAAATAAAATTATAAACGTTTAAACTTTAAACTAAGTTTGTTAAACTTACGTTCAATTCTGTATTCATGTTGGATTTTAAATTTCTGATAATTTCTTCATTCATCTCATATTGTTTCATTATATTATTTTCTTTCTTTTCGATCATTGCCAAACGGTTATTTAATGAATCAGTTTCAATCAATATTGTTTTATTGTAAAGGGTTTCCCAACTTTTATTAGCATTATCAATTCTATATTCTCGTTGTTGATCCATAGTTGACTATCGACAAATTTAATTTTAATTTTAATCCTGCATTCCTGTATTTACATTTTAAGTTCTTCGTTCTTACCTTTATGCATTGAATGTGATTTTTGTATTGTTTTCTAATAAATTTCACTTGATTTTCAATCCTTTCTTGTAAAATTCGAACATCTTCACATTGGGCTGCTTGTTCTTGTAAGAATCTATTGTCCGATTCAGTTAAATCACGTTTTAGTATTTCAATAATTTGATTTTTTTGTTCGATAAGATCCAACCCTCTTTCTAAAATGAGCACAGAAATTGAAATTAGCAGTAGGTATACATTTTAGTAAATAATAAATTTAATTTTTACTGACTCTTTTGAAGTTCTAAATGTTTGTGTATTTCCAATGCATCATTTTTTTTTAATATTATAGGCCACTGGCAGCTAATTTCCATAAATTTAGCATTAGCTATTTCAGATTCCAATTCAACTGCTTTCAATCTAATATCTCTTTCACTTTTGTCAGTTTCTCTACGATTATTTTCACGATTGTCATTTGCTAGAAGTACGTTAGTCACTAATTGAGACCCTTCTTCTGTGTAGCTAATAAGATCTGATTCACTGTTTTCAATTTGTTTTACTACAGAAATAGGTACATCCATTTTATCAAGTTCTTTTTCTTCCACTTCTACGGCGTCGAATCTATATCATATATTTCATTATCATTAATATAATATAAATAAACTGAGCTTAGGAATGTTTATTAATTGTATTTTTGTTTAATGATATTTTAATTCATTGTTTATTTATATTTTATTATCAGGTTTTTTTTTGTACTTTTTGTTTACTATTTTTAATTTGTTCTATTAAACTTAAATTAGTTAGGAAGTTTCAAATTACCAGATTCTCTATTCATACCAGTATTGTAAATAATGAATATTGATTTATTTTAATATTTATGTTTAAAATATAGTTGATACTTCATACTTGATAGGTACCTAGGTTATGTTATACCTATTCATTTTAACTAAATACTTTATAACCAAGTATAAATTTAGTTATTGCGGTTAGTTATTAACACTATCATTACTTATTTGAGAACCATTACAATTATTTATAAATCTCACTTAATTTAAGTATACTTATATACTTATATGTACAATGTACATGTACTTAAATATAATCAGCTCAATTAAATGTAAAATATCGCTTCTATATAATATATTCTACTTGTCCATTTAAAAGTCATTAGATAGGCACTTATATTCAATGGTTTGTTATTAATGAATTATGAAGATAAAAAGTTGTTTGTGTAAGTACTTAATTAGAATCTAAGTAAGTACTTGGCACCTACTTAATACGATTCAAAATAATACACATTTGCCATGAAATGAATACCCTTACATTTATTTGTATTAACATTAGATTTTTTTATTTGAGTCATTTAAAAACTTAAAATCATATTTTTAAGTTCTCAATTGTTGAGAACCAAGTAGGTACCTATTTATTCGTACAATATTGTAATTACTAATGATTGGGTATATAGGTAAACCTTATAAACCTGATAAAAATCGATTAATCAATATATAATATAGGAATACCGTATACACCAATGTGGCAATGTATAATGCTAATCACGGTACATACCTATTATTAGACGTCTATTTTCGGTTCTATTTTAAGGGCTTTAAGAAACCTCCAAAAGTTTCATAAACGGTTTTAATTATTTTTATATATTAAAATTAAAACAAAATAAAACCCTTACTTATATTTTCTAGTATTTCTTAACTCAGTCATATTTTTCTCTTGTATTTTTTCTTGATTTAATGTAATGCTCGTGTCGCAAACATTTTCAAAAATGTAGTCCGTGTTTATTTAATTTTATTAGACTTAGTTTAAGAACTGTAGTGGTCTTGAAAACAATTTATTAATGAAGACATTTTAAACTATAATATACTGTAATACTATTCTACTGAACACGATGTTAAAACAAAAACAAAAAAACCCTATTGTGTAACTAAATAACATATTAAGCTAAAATACCTAGCGTATTAGCTATGTAACTATGGATACAAGGGGTAGTTATTGAATAAATAAAAAGGGTTCAACAAACATATTGTAATACATTATAAAAGATAATCATAACGCATAAGCACTATGGGTACTTATTGTTTATTTTAGGTTAATATTTTAATAGCATCTAATGTAAATATGTGTATAAATTATATATAGGTACCCACTTACTATAAAATATTATAAACGCTTTACACACTTTAAACATAGATTAATAGTTGGTAATTTGTTCAGTTTTTTAAACCGTTGCGGCGTATTGCTCGTGTATTAGAATGTAGATACTATAATAAAAAATTTAATCAAGAGCAATTTGAAGAGATGGTCGAGGTACCGTGTGATATTCGACGATAGGTATACGCATAATTAGTGTGGGTGTGCTAAAGATGCAGTATTTAAATTTTTTATTTATAGTTACCTAATTAATAAATTAAAACTTTAATTTTATCGAGATTGATATACTACCAGTTAAGTATTTAATTGAGCCCAAGTTGAGTCAATGTTCATATTATAAAACAGTAAATAACAGTTGTAAATGTACAATAATATAAACATTAACCACTTGAATATATATCTTAATGGTAAATACGTAAAATTGTACTAGAAATATAAATATTGAAATACTAAAAGTATTAAAATCTTTAATTCCTAAGAAAACATCCAAGCTTATTATACAAGATTTCGAAAAATTCATATCACCATCTAAAGCAGTTTGATTTTGGTATTTGGAAGTTGGAACTATTATGATTTGATACTTGAAAATCAACCTCAAATCAATAATTCGCTATCTGTCAAAAGGCTGTAGAACGCATTTTATGGTGCACTATCAGAGCATAGCAGCGTGTCAGAGTTTAGAAATGTATCACGTTTTAAGTGAAAGAATATAAACATTACAATAGGTATAATAGCCGTATACCTACTGTATAATATGTAATATTCATATAATTGCATTATTTTATTTATTTTGGGATTAAAGGTTTGATTATAATATTATGTAGGTACCTAATATTAGAACAAAATTTGTTAGACAAAAAAAAAACTTAAAAATATAATATAACGACCATGGTGAAAAATTACACACAGTTAAACGGCATGATGACAATATTAAGATGGTTGTACCAAACATTTTACTGTACCACTCATTTGGGAACATTTTTAAATTTTGGCTTCCCACAGCATACCAAGGACCATTTTTAGTTGTTGTTTCATTGATTGGTCATTGATGAATATCTTTGTGATAACTTCCAGCACGGCAGCGTTGTGATGACAGAAAAAAAATGCAATAATCAGATATGGGTACTTAGTAGGTACTTACTAAACTGTATTTTAGAATTTATACCAAACTAGGTACCTAATAAATGTGCAATATAGTTATAAGGAAAATACTGTATCATTTACCAATATATATTTTTTTCTTTTTTATTTATATTATTATATTTTATAGTAATCCAATATTAAATCGAAATACGAATCCTCGTTAAAATATTATAATATAATATAGTACCTACCTATTATACTTTAACGCGTATGCAGGGTGGTCTCTCGAGGATTTACCCATTGCGATATCTCCTGAGATAATAAATATATCATAAATCAGTTTATTTTTATTAAACTCGAAGAGCCAAGGACTACACATATTTTATTTTTTAATTTAATTACATTTTTTCGTAAAAAAGTTTTTTTTTATTTTTGAAACAATTGAAGATAGCCATTTTATAAAGTTTATTTTTGTGAACATACTGACTTTTCAACATTTTATTTTCATTAATCTCATGGTTTTGTGATCTCATTTGTTTAGTTTACAGGTAAAACGGCAAAAAAACAGTTTTTGTCCGGACGGTGAGTCCCCATCTACGGCTAATGGAGATGTCCTAACGGGACACCCTATATAGGGGACAATAATTAGGTATCAATAATAAAGGATTTGAAAAATAAACAGCCCGAAATCTTAACGCTTATCATGTAGTAGAACCGCGGGCTAAAATAATAACGACTCTGTCGTCTGCAGGGAAATATTTGTATTTTTCGGTGAAAGCTTAGGAGGAAATTGTAAATTAATTGTGTTCGTTATTTGCAATTCCGCGTCCAAACGCATTTCACCCACAAAGTTTTCATGATGGCGTACCATGAGTACGACGATGAAATCCTCCGTGATTACTTTGACGTAACTGTGATGGACGTCGTCCGTGCATCGTTATCCGAAGCCGAACGCCAATACGAGAACGAGTTCAACCAACGAAACCTGAAATGTACCAAATCAAAGAGGCGTTCAACAACATACTGGACGCCTGGACGACTTTGTGGTTGAGACGGTCGTCGTTGCCGCTGGACGAATCTCTGCAGGTGCAGCCTTGCACATCGTCCGAACCAACGAGGAGACGGGCTGCACCGCAGACTACGAGGAAAACCTGGGCCGATACATCGGAGGAGAGCGGGGAACCGGGAAGTCTATTGTTCCGGGCCACAGCAGAAAACAGGCGTGTGTCCACATGTTGCGCAGTGTCATCTCCACGACGCGGAAGGGCGCGAAACAGTCCGGACGCCTGTTACGCTGATGTGGTTACCGATGGGAATAACGGCCAGCAGAATCCCGAGATCCGCCTCTTGGCCTAAGAGCGCCAGACAAGACGGCGGTGACTCGGGGAGTGGTACTTGAAAGAGCACACTGTGTCCGGGGCGGTAAGTCGCCCTTCTCTGCAGGTCACCAGGTGCATTTCCCTGGCACCACCACCTCGGAATTCCGGAACAAAACTAGAAGCCTTTTTTTGTGCCGCTTTGTGCCCGACTTTGAGCGTTGGTGCAGAAAACCCCGATTTTTAACGAATTTTTCAAGGTGGGGGTGCTGCGGAAACGTCATAGTCGGGCACAAACGTAGTTTAAAATATGGCCCTCTAGTTTTGTTCCCTCATTCCGAGGGGGGGGAGGGTGCCAGGGAAATGCACCTCGGGTCGCCCGCGTAACGACGAGATTGTGGTCGATGGCGTCGCGTCCTCGCGGTTGTCGACACGTGAGACCGTCTGGTGGAGAATGCCAAGCACGACGAGTGGGCGACAGAGCTTGCGCTAAGAAAATTTTAGGACTGTCCAACATTTCAATATTTTTGTACATGCAGATAAATAAATTTGTTGCTCGCTAAGTTCGCTAAAATCTATTATTTATTTAATATTTTAATTTAACATACCTATGTCAAGATCAGTATTTTTACTTTTATAAAGCCATTTTTTCATAAGACCAGAACTGTTTTTCGGGGCTAATTTTTTATTCTAAAATTCAAGTTTTGAAATATTGATTGATTGATAATAAAACAGTTAAATAAAACTGTGCGCTTAATAGTAATAGCAACCATTCATGCGAACAGCATCATTTAAACTTGAACCGAAAAAATATGCCTACAATAGTATAACTAGTAGTATAATTTAACAATAAAAGCAGAGAAGGAATAATTATATAAATAATTAAGCTATTTAGTCCACTTATATAAGCAAACTAAGATAATGCAAGATTAAATTGGTAGTTATGGATACATTTATACCATGTACATACTGAATGTAGGAAGTAGGTACTTTATTCTTTAATATTATTTAAATATGATAAATATATTGAAGCCTTTGGTGACGGTCCACATAACAAATTATACCCTTGTAATAGTAATAATAATATGGTGACATTTAGCTGGATAAGAATAAAAAAAATGTGTTTACTAATGTGTTATGGAACGGATTCACGATTGATAACATTTGTGGTGATAAAACCAAACAAAAAATATTGAATAAAATACATAATTCAATTAAACAATATTACATAATATGCCAATAGTGCAAGAAATTCACGATTTTCGGTAGTGACCAAATTGGTTTTTAGAACTGCCCATTTTAATTTATAACTACCCATTAGCGCAAGCTCTGCAGGTGGGCGATGGAGCTATATTGGTTAGGTTATGGTATGGGAACACGGACGTCAGCATCGCGGGACGTATCCAGCTGAAACTATATTCTGACGTTTCTTGGTTCGGCGGCGCGCGACTCCTCGGCGCGGCCGCGGGAGCAGTCTAGACGGACTGCCGCTGTTGCCGGGACGAAAATCACGGAGAGGACCTTAACGACGCGGTAATCACCGATTCTTTCCGTTTTTCGTCCAGCTGCAGTAATCCCGCCAGTCGAGCAGGCGCCGCCGCCGATTCCGCGAGCACCAGCTGCTGTCTTCGCTCGCTCAGTGTTTTTGGTCACCGTCGACGTCGTCTCTGACACAACCATCTCATTTTCAGCACTTGCCACAGCGTCGTCGCGCACTATAGTCGCTACGCCGTCGACCGTCTCGTCGCGGTCGGGCCTCGCGTTCCGTCACGATGGTCTTCGCCCGCGAGCAAACGCGCCATCGACTGCACTCGTCCGCCCTTGGGACCGGCTCGGAGAACGTATATAGAGGTGACCAGCAGTGGCCTTAATCGCTTCTCCATTACGTACCACTCCCCTATAAGCTTATCGTGTCTTGTCTGGTGTTATTTTTTTTTATTTTTCTAACTTTTCTATCTCATTATTAATTTCCGTTAATATTTTCTATAATTTAAAAAAGTCATAATTATAAATACCTAAATACCCTTTTTTTTTTTTTTTGAAAACACATTTACAATGATTCAGGCAGTCAGGAAAATCAATGTCAACAAAAAAAGTTCAATTAGGTAATATTTAAGTATAAACAAAGCCATTCTGTGCAATCTCCAAATCTGATAATACACTCGCGTATTGGTCTGTAGTCGAATACATAAACCTATTGTTCTGCGCCTAAACTGTACATTTCTTGTGGGCTATGATGTTAGTAACATCGTACTGGCAGTACAAGAAGGACGATTATCAAAAATGGTACGTATACTGTCAGTGGCATGGCACACAAAAGGCCCACGGATCAGTTTTTTTTAAAGGGCCCCATCACGAAATACAAACTTTACTTGACATTTTGGTAAAAAAAAGCTCACCACCTTTTTTCCTTTAAAAATACATTTATTCAAATTCTGATTTTTAAGTATACCTAAAAACAATATATTCAAATTCTATATTTTTTGTACTACCGTTAAAGAGTGTCCTGTGGCTATACAAACTTCTATTTTTCAAATGAGAATCTCCTTTTTTACTGCAAATTATTTAGCAGATGATGTTCTTGTAAACGTAGATGTATCTAAATTTACATTAATTTTTTTACTTCATTAAAAGTAAAAAAAGAGGATTCCTATTTTAAAAACTGAAGTTTGTATTGTAACAACATAGTTTTTAAATGGTATAAAAAATCTCAAGTATTCGAAAATCTTCAAGAGTATTTAGAAATTCTAAGAATCAAAATTTGAATATTATATGTACAATTTAAGTTAAAAGTAGGGCGAGCATGCTGAAAAAACCACTCCGTATAATATTAACGCTAAGCTTAACGAGGGGAATCATTCGTTTAATAAAATAAACTATCAGATTATTGAAATATTTGTAACTGCAAAATAATAAATAATAATTATTAGTAATTACACAGAAACGAAATTACGAAAACCAAAATTATATTTATATTACCTATAGAATTTTAACTTTGAAGACAAATCATATGCATAATATTATTCACTTAAACTTTCAAAAGTAAATGTAAAATCTTCATTATTTATTAATATTTAATTAAGTATTTATAGGTATAAGTATGCAATATTTTCATGATCGCCGAATCCAACAGCGGAGCCGCTGCATAGTGGGGGCCCTCGTGGACTCGTCTGTGCCCACTTTTTTAAGGAGAGATATAAAACCTAACATAACTTGCAGTAGCTCAATTAATCCAAAAAAACCTCCTCCTACTTATTACTTGACACTTGTACTATTATAGTGCCCTGCTCACACTGCAATAATAGGCAAGCATCCAGGGCCCTGTAAAGAAAAATTGCGTACGGTTAAATATATCGATAAATACTTTACGGGATCCTTACTCCCTATATAGAACAGGCACAAGCAAATAAAAAATTTACAAGACCCTAAACAAAAAACGGAGGGGCTCCGGCCGCTTTCGCAGACCAGCGGCCATGGCCAGGCCGACACTGTATATTGTACAGTCGTAGAGCGTTTTTAATATTTAATAGGTAGCTTACACTGCTTACAGACTACAGCAATTTTGCAATTTATCTTCAACTACATAAAAGTATGACAAATTGTATTGAACAATTTTTAGAAGTTTGATTATTTATGATTTCGACTACTTATCGTGACACAAATAAAAAAATAAAAATAAAAAATAAAATAATATATAACATTGTAAAATCAATACATTCTTTGCTCCTCTCGGAATCTAAAAAATTAAGAAAAAACGGAAATTTTTGAGCAAGAAAAGTTTTTGACAACATTTATTTTGATTGTTTGGTGTAATTTAAAAAAAAATAACTGTAGAAAAATTAACTATACCTGCCTAGCTTATATTTTATAATATTCATATTATTTGGGTTTTTAATATTATATTAAGTATGTAAGTATTGAATTATTTAGTACCTAGTTTTTGAGTTACTTAAATTTGTGTAGATAAGATTAATGGGCTTAAAAGATATGGGGGTTATAGTAGTTTTAATAATGTATTAATAATGTATTTATAATGTTTTATAATTTGTAATATTTGTCCCATAGTATAAATTTTAATAATAACTATTGGTTGCCATTGGTTTAAAATTGCTAAAACAACGAAGTGCACTGGATCATTATTGGCTGCTGGGCAACGAAGTACATGGGATCATTTAGTACAGAGATAGGTTAGACCTCTTGGCAGAAGATAGGCTAATATAAAAAGGGAGAGGACCAACCCAGGGAGGTGCTCAAACAGGGATTTTGAGATTTCCGGTGGACATTTTTGTTTATAAATGGTTGCCATGGGTGTAATTGTGTCAAACCTATTATAATAATAATTATTGGTTGCCATTGGTTTTAAATTGCTGTTACGGTAACCGTTATGTTATAAAATAAAACATAATATTATTCATGATATTATAGAGTTGTCATTTTTTAATGGGCTACGATGTGCACGGGATCAACTAGTTAATTGTAAAAGAAAAAAATGGGAGTGCGTATGCTTGGTAAATCAGTTTGTATATAATATGAAAAAACAATGCAATGCGGCATTATACATAATCTACGTGTTTGAAGATTATCCTAATTAAAATTTAAGTTTTGAATGCATTAGTTTTTTATTATACGTGGGTGTTTTTTATAACTACAGATCAATCATCATTTTAAAAAGTATCAACTTCATTTGACATTTTATTTTTAGAAATCGTAAGATTCGTGACATTTTAACGTTTAATTTTGCCTCATTTTACAGGTCGCTCAGTAGGTAACCAAAATTTGATGTGGTTAATCCAACAAACCATCATGGGTGAAAATAATAAGAGCATTATGAAATATGAGAATTTTATGAAGGTATTCGTTTTTCCAAAAACAAAATGTTTACTCAAAAGAAATAATGATTAAAAATTAAAAACTATTGATAACTGTTGAAAAATGTATACTGAATAAAATAATAATTATTAATACATTAATTATATTCAATATAATATGTATGCTATAATAATTTTGGACTGAATAAAAAAATATCAAACATAAATTTACAATGCACTTAAAAGAAAGTGATTTATACACAGTAATATTGTTGTTCACCTCTTTAAGTTGTTTGGACCTGATTATACGGGGTCAGCACTGAAAATAGTTTTGGCAAGTCTTATTGTATATAATATGTATTGTCGCCAACTTGTTGAGTCTTTTCTGGCTGTCAAAAGACATATTTTGTCTTAAGGAACTGTTATCGTGAGTCGTGACATTGAAATAATATAAATTAATTGATCAACATCAAAAATACTAAAGAGCATAAAAGTATAAAACTTATTAAAACATTCAATATTTTACCATATTTTATTTTTTATTGATGAAACATCAAGTAGGTCTTACCAAATATTTTGAATGACTTTTTTTTTTTTTTATTACCTACTTCTATATTCCCCTATTATATAAAATATAAAAATAAAATATACCCCTATGGCCTATAATCCTATATCATTACCATTAGATTCTATAATCAATAACTATTTTAGAATAATTAATACCTAGATCGAATCTGAAATCATATAAAACATCTGCATTTAACAAACCCATTGAATTATTAATTGTTAACAGAATAATTTATACAATATGCAATGCAATGATTTATGATAGTGATGGTAAGTATTTACTAACGAGTACCTAATTACTTGTTATTATTAAGATAGGTATTATCACGATTTAATTTATTAATTTTATCATTCCAATGTTGTGAACTTGTGTATTAATATCAACTATTATTATTGGAGCATGTTTAATAATTATTATTAAATCAAACATTTTTTGTAACATATTTCATTATTGAAAACTTTTTTTATTTTAATTTATATTTCCTACATTACCTATACAATTATTATACAATTCATGATGATATTATAAGACGAAATAATATAAAAAAAAAAAAAAAACAACGTAAAATAATTATTTGCTTAATGTTGATTAATGTAAATTAAAATCGCTAATATTAGTAAATTATAATAATGTTATTAATTATTATTTTTTATTACTAATAAATAATAATAGATACATTATACATGATTTATATACCGGATGATTATTTTATCAAACAACACTCAATATTTCAAAAAGTGTAAATTTTTTTGAAAAATTTTTTTTACATAGTTTCAAGTCGCTTATAAAACAAAGTTTTAATAAAAAAACATTTTTAATTATTTTTTATCCTTATAATTTTTTAAGTTTTTTACTCTTTTGAATGACAGCATAGGGTTTTAATTTTATATTCTGCTTTGAAATATAAAATCAAGGCCACAAAAACGGGGATAAAAAGTGTCGAGCCGCTTATATACTCGGCATCACCACCAAACTGTACTGCTGCTGCCATGTTCTGAATCAAATTTAACTGCGGCGTGTCGACTTCGACAGGCCGAACCGGTGGCAAAGTTGACGATACAAATGACAGTGTATCGATGTCGCTGACTTCAAAGGCTACAGGTGTTATCACTTTCAAAATGTTTATTTCTGTGAATGCAACCGGCGGAATCGCCAGTTCGGGTGCATTGCACGTGGAAATCGTATGGAACGGCATATTGGACATCGATTTATATTTCCGTGTGCCTGCAACCTGTTGAGGTCTTCCGCCTCTAACGGGCGATTTTCCCGGAGATCGCTGAACACTTTGACCATTGAATCGGTTGTGGACGGCCAACCGATCCGAAAGGCCTCGCCTGCGATGGTTGACTGCAATGCGATATTGGGCAACGATTTGTATGTCGTCTGTACACCGGAAAACCATCTGAAATCGCGGTCTTCCGTCGCTTTTAGACGATTTTCCAGGAGATCACTGAATACCTGGTTCATAATCATAATGTCGACCGCGGACTGAATATAGATATCGGAAGAATTCTCAAGTGCTGCTGTATTCGACATAATATTGATTTGATATAGGTTCTGCTTCTGACAACATAAATTACACGAAAAATAAGTACGTTATAATTGTTACACTCTATTATAAATATATTATTCCTGATGTTCGTTGAAATTAATGCTTACTGAGAACTGTTCTCTGAACTGTTCATTGGAATGATTGAATTTTTTCGTGGATTTGAAGGTTTGGATGCTCTCAATATTTGGGTGTCATAAAGCCCTATTATATAGGCAGTAGTAATGATCTTATAAGATTAATTGGTTTTTAAGACTAATATCTATATTAATTTATATCTAAAATATTTAAATAGGGGATCTTGGGATCTTGCGTCTTTTGTTTAAGCCGTCAATCCAAGACAGCTAAATATCACCGTATTTATACCAATATAGTCTATACTGGGTGATTTTTTTATCAAACAACACTTATTATTTCAAAAAGTGTAAATTTTTTTGAAAATAATTACATAATTTTACATAATTTCCATTCAGAATATTTTTCTTGGTATTTTGATACATGAAAATCGAATTTGGGTTGAGTAGCTTATGAGTTATAAGTATTTAAAGTTTAGACGAGATTGGCGGAGTGGGGTGGTTTCGGGGTTACCCCTCCAAATGTTTGTCCACTTCACCGCTCATCAAACTTTGAATATTTATAACTCATAAACTACTCAACCCAAATTCGATTTTCATGTATCAAAAGACTAAGAAAAATATTCTGCTTTGGAATATAAAATTAAAACCCTATGTTGTCATTCAAAAAAGTAAAAAACTTAAAAAATTATAAGGATAAAAAAATATTTAAAAATATAATTTTTTAATAAAAACGTTGTTTTATAAGCGACTTGAAATTATGCAAAAAAATATTTTCAAAAAAATTTACACTTTTTGAAAATATATTGAGTGTTGTTTGATAAAAGAATCATCCGGTATATTATATAAATAATAATGGTACATGATATCATCAAAATTAGAATACAATTTTCTATAATTCTTTTACCAATAAAATCTTTTATTTTATTCTTACCAAATTTGGAAGTTGCTTTATTTATATTTTACAAAAACTTGGAAATATACTTATGAAATTAAAAACAACTGACAGATGTTTTTTAAAAACTAATTGATCTGAAACAAGATTTCTACCATTAATCCTTCTTGCTTAGACTTGCTTCCAAGAAAACACCTTCGGACCATTGTTGTTTATTAAGGCAATCAGATAAACTTTATCATGTCTAATATTTATGTATTTATTAATTGCAGTTCACTGTACTATATAATTTTTTTATTCGTACCTACTGTCTACTGAACACTCAATTTAAAACTAAACATTACTTTGTATCAAGTTTCACTAATAAATAGGGACTGTTCCGGATTAAAAACCCACAATGATTACATTTTTTATTTAAAGACATGCTAAATTGCTACCTTGTTCGCATAGGTACCTATATTTCCTACTAACTAACGAATGTCTATTCATACTCCTAAGTTGTTCAAATTTCTTCTCTTTTTACTACTTATCTGAGTTGTAAATGTATTAACTATTGACATGTATCAATTTATTACGTAGGCACATCTATGTAGTACTATAATTTATTTTTCTTATCAAAGGTAATAATTGTTGAATTTAATTGAAATTTTAGGATGAAAATGTTTTGTACAGAGTCTACACCATTATCACCTAGGTACTTAGAGTTTGAAATGGTTATACAAATGGGTTGTATGAACTTTTAATGCTGTGGCTACAACTGACCATCTGTTGAGTATTGCCTACACTCTAAAGTCTATACTATGTTGCTATTCATCAATATTTAATATAAAAGCACTAGTCGATTTTAAGTGTTTACTGCAGTACGACACTGCCAGTACCTACCTACCTTTAACTATTGCCATGATTAGCAAAACATTATTAGGTATTGTTATTATACAAGCATTGAAGCATCTAAGATCTAACTATAAAACCCTAGTCGAGACTGAATAATTTTTTATTGACATACGTAGACCTATATAATTTATGTACCTGTATAGTGTATATACTATTATACTATAATTTTATTTGTAACAAAAGTAAAATGTACACACATTTATTTAAAGCACACAGACGTTAGGAAGGTATTACACAATTTTGTTTCGTCTTATTAAACATTATTAGTCGTGATGATTTTTATAGCAAGTTTAATATTTATTCCTCCCATGCTAAATATATTAGCTACTAAATAATAGTTAAGTATTATTGCATAATTGATAATAATAGTACGCAGTTATTTCGCTCAACACTATGAGATTGATTCACTGATGCAGAATTGTTCCAACGATTAAAATAATCTAATAACAGTATCTACTTTATGTAATGTTAAAATATAAGAGTACAATATTTAATATTTATGTATATTTATTTATTTCAGAACTAATATATGATTAGCCCAAGTGTACAAGTTCGTATAATAACTGATGTATTACATTTACATTACATAATTTATATCATAGATATTACTAAAGTAAATAGTACAAGTTGATTACTTTTTTAAATTTTGAATATATGTATACTTATTGACGCGTGCTTAATTTACATAATTGTGAATAGTATCATTTACCTACCGTCTACTGGTACGGACGTCAATAAAGTGGGTGCTTTGGATTACCCCAGTTCCAGATCTTCTTAAGATATTTTAATTTATTAATTTAGGTATAAGTTATTTTTGTGTTATAAAAATAATGTAAATGTTTTGATTCTGGTTTTGATTTGTTAGACTTGTAAATATATTCGTAGTTGTACCCTCTGTGTCTCGGACTCCATTGAATTCTGCACTAAACGCGGGGCCAGATTAAGACATTTACTATTCGGGGAATATATTTTACATATCCATAGAGCATATGAAAGGTGGTTTCAACATAAAATTATTTTACGTATATTTATGAATTTTATTTCACTTAAAATATTTGGAAACAAAATAGCCAACTCTATATTTTGGTTTGGCATGGTTTGATTAATCTAGTGTTTTGGGAAAATAAAATTCACTATAAAACTCAATCTAAGACTATCTATACAATTACAAGTGACAACTAACAGACTACAACCATAATTTAGTTTATTTAATTCATTGTTTTTTATGTGAATTATTTATTTAACTTTTAGACTGTTGTATGGTAGTGACTATTATGCCCATCATTTTTAATATCAAAAGCTTTAAAATTCAGCCACTGCTGAAGATGGTACACAGAAAAAATTAACAACAAAAAAGTCACTCAACAAGATCCACAAAGGTTTTTGATTTTAGAT
>WHPZ01579027.1:0-12222 GCA_016617965.1 Macrosiphum rosae | reverse complement strand
AAAAAAAAGGAGCTAACGGCACCGATTGATTATTTTACATGACATATGTTGCTGTAGATACGTGCTTCTTACTATGTTACCACAATAGGTTATACATACTGGCTACTTATATAATATTATGTACATACGTAGATAGTACGGTTAATCTGAGTTGGATGTATACTTACAATCGATATAATAATATTATCATTATGGTATATCTTACAATGGTGTAAATATTGTTAAAAATCTGGGGGGAGGGGAGCTAGAAATATTAAGTATTAATATAGTTTATTATTCTAAGTTGGTAAATATATATTGGAGGGTTAGGCTTAGGCCCCTCCTCAATTTACGCCTATGGTTTCTTGACTCTGACGTTGCCGTAATAATTTTAGATAACCAGCTATAAGTTTATAAAATTACCGTCACGTAGGTACTATTTAAATTTTCAGTGACCAATTATATATTTATCGGTACGACTGTACCTGCAGTGTAGATTGTAGACTTTATAACTTTTACATAAACATAAATTCAGTACGCCTACACATGTAGATTAATATATTCTGTATCTGTATAGGTATGTATGTTTTCGTTTCTATATTAACTAGAGTGTTTATACACTCGTGTTAGAAAAAATAAAAATTTATAATTCTCAAACATCAATTTTTTACGATTATATTATAACTGACAGAGATATTATTTTGATATTTTAACTGTATATAGGTATACAAACATCGAGTCAATAGTTTTAACCTTTATAGCATGAGCAGTAAGTTATTAAGACGTATAATATTTTTTTACTATTGCACATATTTTTTAAAACAAAATTAAAAAATAAAACTATGCACACGTTAGATGTTATTAAGAAAATTGACGGAGATGATTCATACAGACGTCGACTGACCCGGCAAGTGTCCATGCACACTCTAAATGGCTTTAACGAACTCCGACTGAACGTCAAACTGTGCGACGCGTCATTGATACTCGATAACGGAGACACATTCCCGATACATCGATCGGTGCTAAGTGGTTCAAGCGATTACTTTAGGTCAGTACCAAACGACCCACTCGATCCATTACTATAATACTAGTCCTTAATTACAAGACAAGGCCGTTCAAACAAAAAATCGTATAGTTCATAATACCATGTTTGGAGACGCTTTATTGTAATACTATTTTATATAGGTAATGTGGACTTTAAAACAATACGTCAATTTTATAGAAGTGTTCAACTTCACATTTAGAATATAATATCATTACCTATGTACAACTAACTCACATTTACATACGAATACCTATCTAATGAGAAATAGATAATTTATAGTGTTTAAAACGATACGATGTTGGTAGTATAGGCAACTATCGGAATATCTATATTGGTTCCTACGGTTTGATTGCAATAACCGATATATATATAGGTAGTGTATATATATATTATATTATAATATTCCAACAATAGTACCTATTGAATTCATTTTGACTTAAAAGGACCTATATATTGTTGAACAGACAATCCAAAATTTAGTAATTATAATTTTCAATGAACAATATTTGTTCAGGAAAATAGTTTATTTTTTGCGATAATTGAATTATGATTTTATTATTTTTATTTTTTAAGACTATAATAATACTAATGAATAGCATTGATTATAAATAGTCAACACTTTAGAATAAAATAAAATAGTACTAAGTGATGATACGAAATTCATAACATAATATCTATTAGCCATATTTTATAATTTGTATAAAATATATTAAAGTAATTAAAAAAAATTGACTTCCATTGAAATAGTTCAATTTCTGAGGGTCGTCGACCAAATTGGGCCGTCAAGGCTATCACTTTACATTACCAAATCTCTTTAAATTATACGATTTTTTTATTAGTCACCTGTATACTTTAACATTATTGCGTAAGTCTTAGAGATATTATACCTAGGTGTCTAATTATTACTACTGCTAACTTTCATATTTTAGATTCTGTGCGGAGCCTTACAATAATGTTTGTTTATTTTTTTAAATCGAAATAATACTTCCATTAAAACTTCAGTATCTTGTTCGATAAGAAAGTGAATTTAGTTGGTACTTTTGGGAGGTCAACATTTAAAATTCACAATAGTTTTCAAAAACACACGGAAAAACAAAATAAAAGTTAAGGAAAAACGGGAATTTTTACGCAAAATCGGGTTCCGACAAAATAAAATTTGATTTGTTATGTAAAAATACTTAAAAATTAATTACAAGGCTCTTGATATATTGTTACAATATCAGTTGAAAAATATTGAAAATACATAGATACAATTTTTTTTACAAGCATTTAAAGTTCGAATTTTGACAAAATACGTTAAAATCATGAACATTTAAACTTCGATTTTTTACAAAATTATCAAATTTAAATTTTAATAATTATTTTGTAGTTAAAACTTTATATAATCTTCAACATTTATAGTTAAGAATTGTTAATTTAAAACAAGGTTCCACAGGTAAATAGGTAAATAGGTTATTTATACATTTTTACTTTATTCACAATAATATCATGAAATATACTTGGTAATATACTGCAGATGATATAATATATCAGTGTTGATTTTACAATGATGTGTGTTTTTTTATTTTTTTTTTGTGTCTGTCATCACCTTTTAGGACAGTAAACGTGTTTGAATTTTCTTCAACAGTATCTTTTCTGATAGGTAAGTGAATCTAGTTGGCACTTTGGGAGGGTCAAAAGTAAAATTTTTCAAGTAGTTTTCAAAATCGCAGTGAAAAACAAAAGAAAAATTAAGGAAAAACGGGAATTTTTACTCTAGATCGATTTTACACATTTTGGATTTTGGTTTTTGTTGTTACTCTAAAACAAATGAACGTATATACATGAAAATTTCACTGGTTGTTTATATTTTCATTTCCTATACATGATAAAATTTTCCAAATATTTTGAGTTATTTTGAGCTCTTAACGGACATTTTTAGTTTCCATTTTTTTTAGTTTCTTTTTCTATAAATATCAATAAAATTGTATTTGTTGGGTACAACATTTTAAAAATTTAATAGAAGGCTCCTGATATATTGTTTCAAAGACAGATGAAAAATATTAAAAATCCTTAGTCACAGTTTTTTGTTATGAGCATTTAAAGTTCAAATATTGACAAAATACGTAAAAATGACGAAAATTCGCAAATTATTTCGAGTCAGAAATTCATACAATTTTTTCTATTTAAATCTAAGATATGAAAATGTGATACAAGATTCCTTATAAGATTATCTACCTTTATCAAGAAATAAATGTCTATAAGAAAGTCAAATTAAATTTTTATGAGCGTTTGAAATTCAAATTCTTACAATATTGGATATTCACTGGATTTCTCATGAAGCGATTTACTGTAGATACATGAAAATTTCACTGAATGTTTATATTAGCATTTCCTATATACCATATAATTTTGAAAATATTTTGACTCATTTTGAGCTGTTTACAGACATTTTCAGTTTTGATTTTTTTTTTTCTATAAATATCAATACAATTTTATTTGTTGGGTAGAAAAGCGTGAAAATTTAATACAAAGCTCCTGATATATTGTTACAATAGCACTTGAAAAATATTAATTATACATAGGCACAATTTTTTTTATAAGCATTTAAAGTTCAAATTTTGACAAAATTTATCACATTTAAAACTTAATAATAATTTTGTAGTTAAAAATTTATAAAATTTTCAAATTTTATAGCTAAGGATTGAAATTTTAAAAAAAGATTCCACGTAAATAGGTTATATACAAATTACTTTATTCACCTTAGTATCATCAAGTATACTTCGTAATATTATAGGCTGACTAACCGTTTTTGCTCAGAATCGTTTTTCTTATACAATAATATTATATCATTAAATTCAAATCATGAAATCATTCAAATCACACCATCCATCACACCGACCCACTTGTAACCTTCTGTACAGCAGTGAGCAGAGTGACTTTTTAAAATTTTGTTTTCTATGAATGTTAAATAAATAAATTTTATTTGTTGGGTAAAAAAAGTAGAACATTTGGTACAGAGCTCGTAATAGATTTTTAGAATGATATTTAAAATATATTAAAAATCCATGTTCACAATTTTTTTTTTAGCATTTAAATTTCAAATGTTGACAAAAGGCGTAAAAATCACTAAAATTTGCAAATTATTTTGAGTAAGAAATTCCTAAAATCTAAGATTTTAAAATATAATACAAGATTCATTATATTTAAATTTACCATTATCAAAAAAAAAAAATGTTTATAACTATAAGAAAGTCAAATTAAATTTTCATGATCGTTTGAAGTTCAAATTTTGCAATATTGGATATTCACTCGATTACTCATGTAGCGATTCTCTTATTTTGTTGTAATTAAAAAACGAATAACTGTAGACACTTGAGATTTATATACTTTTGTTTAATTTATCTATTCCTATACTTGATAAAATTTTGAATATATTTTGACTTGTTTTGGGTGTTTTCGGAAAATTTCAAATTTAAATTTTTTTCGGCTCCTAATATATTGTTACAATAGCATTTGAAAAATATTAAAAATACATAAGCATAGTTTTTTTTTATAAACATTTAAAGTTCGATTTATGACAATATTTATCAATATAAAAATGATTTTATAGTTAAAAATGTATAAAATGTATAGCTATGTATGTAAATTTATAGCTAAGGATTGAAAACTTACAACAAGGTTCCACGTAAATAGGTTATTTTGTAACCAAAAAATCTTAAAAATATAAAAGCACCGTTTTTATTGTAGTTATTTTTTGTTCAAATTTGGAGGAAATTACATATTAAATAACCAAGAATGATATTATATTATCATTGAATTCAATCTTAATACCATCCATTATACAGTAAAAACACTTGTAATCTAGTATACAGCAGAGTGACATCTACTTACCCACCTTTTTTAAGCATACATTGCCTCCTCTTATTACCTACCTATTACTTGTTATTAGTACTTATACATTTATTTTGTATAACTAACCTACTTTCATTGTTATTTCATACGTAACATTTAGGTTTCGTAGAATAATAAAATGAATACAATATAAGGACGATTATTGTGTAGTTCAATTGATTATTTTAAGCCTTTAAGGCAATGATTAATTTAAAAGTGTAATATTTTAAAGTCTTAACCGAAGTTTAAAGGTATATTGTACTTGACATGTTTTTAGAATACTCTTCACCACTACGTTGCATGAAGGAGATTACACGAAAATAAACCTAAAATCGATTGAAAGTACTACGATGGAATTTATTTTGCAGTACATTTATATGAGACAAATTGATATAAACTATGAAAATGTAATGGATATTATGCGGACAGCTGATTATTTGTGCATAGATGGTTTGGTGCAACTCTGTCATGAATTTGTCGTCGAATGTTTGGGACCTGACAATTGTGTTTCTGTGCTGCAATTTGCTGAGTATGTGTAAACCTACTAAAAAAAAAAACACCGCTATAATGTCACGGAATCACGTTACTATTTATATTATTGCCAACAACATTACTTTTAATAATAATAATAATAATAATAATAATCTGGCAGCTACTATTACTTTGGAGCGTTGACGAATGCGGCGTACAAATACATCGTCAAAGAATTTATGACCATTGCAGAACAAGGCGACGAGTTGATGAAACTCCGAAAGGAAGAATTCAGACTTATAATCGAAGATAATCAGCTGAATGTGAAACGGGAAGAGTGTGTTTGGGATGTGCTACTGAAATGGGTGGACATGGATCCTGAAAATAGGAAAAACGATTTGTTGTTTCTACTGCCCAAAGTCCGTTTTGGCCTCATGGACTCCAAATATTTCATCGAGAACGTAATTATAACATGAGTTAGTGTTTACATAGTGATGTTCCGGGGATACCCGTTTTTGCCAAAATAATATGGACTGTTTAACCACTGGCTGTGTCCGTCGAAAAAAGTTTGGAAACTAATGGTTTTAATTTTCAGGAAATGTACAGAGTGTAGATACTTTTTTTTAGAAGTAACATCTAACTTACTGAATTGATTTTTTCCATGTTATGCAGTCACTTATGGCTTAATTAATTTTATTGTCACGTTAATTTGATTTTTTTTCTTATATAAATATAAAAGTTAAGAACCCATAAGATTTACAATATATTTTGTTTTGTACATTTTTTATAAAAAAAAAATTATAATCAGAAATTTCAATTAATTTTTTTATAGATTATAATGTTACCTATATTATGTATTCTTAAAAGACACCTACTAAATTGTACTGTCCACTGTTTCCAACTATTTCTAAATTCTATTATAGGTAGTGATCAAAATAATGTAAATACAAATGTATACAAAATATGTGAAACGAGTAAATAAGGTATAGAGGTACCTATATATATTTTGTAAAGTTTACGTTTAGTTTGGATAAAAAGCATATAAAGCGTAATGCTAAATTTTCCCATAGTAACCTATAGTTGAAAAATTTAGTTAAAATTTCACTATTTTTACTTTATAGGTACATATATATATATATATTTGTTTTATAATATCGGTGGAGACGTGGAGTTATATATGTATGTAGTATGTAGTATACATGTAGTGTGTGTATTTGTACATGGATAGAGATTACATTTATTTTAACAGGCTGAAAAAATTTACTAGTACAATTCATGTTATAAATCTGACCTTAAAATCAACTAGGTTCTTAAAAAATATTAGAATTTACAAGCCACCGTTAATTAATATTCATACTTATACTTAACTGAGATATAAGGTTTCTTAAATTAAATATAAATATATAATATCAATTATATTACTGTAACTACTTAAACATACATAAAATATGCATTATTTGGTTATTAAAAGTATAATTTATGATTATCAGATCTTAAACAAATAGGTCATGGAGGATCTATTCCCCTCATCCTCCCCTCCCACCATTTGACCACCACTATCCGACTATAAAACCATTTTTTGTATTAAAAGTTTAATAAATGACATTTGGTCACGTTGAAAATATTAAATTTGTTTTTTTTTAGAATACAATTTTTAAATAAGTATTTATTAGAATTTGTAAATAATTTCGCTTCTTGGCGAAAAGGGCCATCCCCGATCGTCTGGCAGTACTAATAATTATCTAAGGTGTATTAATTATCACTTGGCGATGTGCTTATAACATCATTGCAGGTCAAGGACCACCATTACATACAAAACCGAGACGATTGTAGACCTTACATAATTGAGACCTTGAAGTTCATGTACGACCTACAGCTGACGTCGAGCATGACCGATTCCATAGCGCCGACTCTCGCGCGTCCCAGGTACCCGTTCGAAGTACTGTTCGCCATCGGTGGATGGAGTGGTGGCAGCCCGACCGCAATTATTGAAACGTACGACACAAAGTCTGACCGGTGGACGAGGATATTCCAAGAGGACACTCACGGGCCGAGAGCGTACCATGGTACGATCGTCATGGGACCGTACATCTATATAATTGGAGGCTTTGACGGGTTGGAGTATTTTAACTCTTGTAGGAAGTTCAACACAGAGACGAAAACCTGGGAGGAAGTAGCGCCGATGAACTGTAAGAGGTGCGGTAACGTTATTGTATAATGAGACTATAATAATATGTCAGTCATTTCTTGTGTATGCCTAGGTACGTATTGGCCACGTTAAAATTAATCGAGAGGTAACAATATCTCTTATGATAGTGTATTAGTGCCTATCGATAGTACTATAGTAGATATTTGTACTGCAGTGGTTGTAGTGATGACAATTATTACCAGTGGGTGGCTATTACAGACGGAGCAAACTCCAGCGGTACCCAATTTTCGTATTTTTTCGCC
The DNA here is from genome assembly GCA_016617965.1 of Macrosiphum rosae. Lineage (NCBI taxonomy): Eukaryota > Metazoa > Arthropoda > Insecta > Hemiptera > Aphididae > Macrosiphum > Macrosiphum rosae. The sequence goes on along the minus strand of WHPZ01579027.1, from coordinate 4,403 downwards.
CCGACTATACCTAGTATCTTTTTTTGAATAATTTATATCAGTGTTTAATATAATAGTATTGTATTATGATTATTTAATTTTTTTTAAATTTTAATTTGAAATGATACAAAATTATATAAAACTGTAAAAAGTTTTGCACCGATAGGGGCTGAAGTTTGACACTTGAAAGGGCCTATACTAACTACTAAGTGGGTGCTTGCGGTGTTATGGTGTTACGGGGTCCCCAATGGATCTTTAATTCCGGAAATTATGCCACATAATATAAACGTAAAAAAAGACTTATTTGGGTCGATTTAATAATATTTTTAATATTTTAGATTCTGGGAGGAGTGTAATGAATTTACAATGATGTGTGTGCTTTTAATTATTATATTTTTTGTGTCTGTGTACACGATACGTAGTCTAAATAATGCTTTCATTCTCAACATTAGTATCTTGTTTGATGGGAAAGTGAATTTAATTGGTGCATTGGGAATGTGAAAATTAAAATTCCAAGTAGTTTTCAAAAGCACCGGGAAAGAAAAAAAAAATTTTAAAAAAACGGGAATTTTTACTCAAAATCGGTTTTCAAAAAAAAATCGATTTTGGATACTCTCAAATATTTTGACTGGTTTTAACTTTTGAGTTGTTTACAAACATATTCAGATTCCAATTTTTTAGTTTTTTTTTTTCTAAGATTGTCAATAAAAGTTTCTTACAATGATTCTAATATATATTGTTACAATGACAGTTGAAAAATATTTAAATACATACCTACATAGGCACAATTTTTATTTTATAAACATTTAAAGTTTAAATTTGACCAAATGTATCAAATTTAAAATTTAAAACGATTTTGTAGTTAAAAATGTATAAAATGTTCAACTTTTATAGCTAAGGATTGAACATTTTTTAAACAAGGTTCCTCGAAAATTGGTTAATAAATTAATTTATTCACAAAATAATTTATCATATACTAACCGTCTTCGCCCAGAATCATTTTTCTTGTACAATGATATTATATAATTGGATTCAAATTTATCACTATTCATTACAGTGACCCACTTACTAACTTACTGTGCAACTAGAACGACAACCACTTGCCCACCTTTTTTTTTCTATTATATTAAAGAGTACATATTTTATAACTATATAAAAAAGATGGGTGCAACAATAAATAAGATATTATGAATGTTTATAATATAATTGTTGATTATAATTAACTGACGCAGATGTTATGTGAGCGTTGCATTGTTAAACGGCATTATTTATGCAATGGGTGGATTCGACGGCCATCACCGGCTAGGCTCTGCAGAAAAGTATAATTTCGAACGAAACCAGTGGACAATGATAGCACCGATGACTTCTCAGAGGAGTGACGCCTGTGCAGCGGTGATGAATGGTAAGTATAATGTACCAAATATGAAAAATCTATCTTCATCGCATGTTGTTACTTGTTGGAAGCTGTATTTTTTTTAAATATACATATTTTGTAGCTAACATAATATTTTAATATTTAAGGGGAATTAAATCCTGGAAAAAAAAATGTCATTTGTTCAGTAGGTATATAAAATAATTAATAAATATGTTCATTATTAGCTGTGGCCTAGACTACCGCTAATTGAAGCGACACTGTAGTAGAACAATATGTTCTTTATTTTTAGCAACGCTACGGTCCACACAATTTAGCAAAATAGTGAAAATACCTATACTATAGCGAGTTAGAAATGTAGTGTAAGAGTAGAAAAATTTTCATTTCTTTCTACCTATATACCTGTATAGCCGTCTATACAACCTATTTGATGATAATTTAATTATTTAAAATAATATGTACCGTGCTTAACTAAATAAATTTTATTATAAGCTATAAAGTAAAAATTGGTTACCTATTTAGTATAGGAAAACTAGAAAGATAACAGCAATAATAAAGATAAGAGTATAGTAATATTATAAAATATAGGTATGATAATATAATATTTTGTTAAATCTTTTTTGGGCATTTTCACTTTTTACCGCTTTTAAATTTTTACTTAAAGAAAGTATTTAATATTTTGTCCTTACTAAACACGACAGAACTTGAAACGAATGAAACTATAAGAAAATTTTTTAATAATCCAGCTAAAAGGTAGCACTAGGTATGATGTCTAATATAGTATAATAATGAATTGTAATTTTAATTAACAGTTAACTTGTTAAATCAAAATATGTTTTCAAAATTAAAATTCATCCAACCAAAACCAGTCTCGTCAGGCAATAATTTCTAAATACCACGCCTTTTAACTTTATTTTTAGCTATTACAGTTCTCTTGGTGTTAAGACTTATAATAATAATAATGACAACGATAGGTACCTACCTACGTCATAATCGTCATACAATTACAAGTGTATAACATAATCACACAGGCAAAATATACATTACCGGTGGGTTCAACGGACAAGAGTGTATGAACACGGCCGAGACTTATAACGTGGAAACCAACGAGTGGACGCTAATACCGGCCATGCAGACCAGACGCAGCGGCGTTTCTTGCATAACGTATCACAACTGTCTGTACGTGATCGGTGGTTTCAACGGGCTGGTGAGAATGAACAGCGGCGAAAAGTTCGACCCGACCACGAACCACTGGTCGACGGTGGTGGACATGTGCAATCCCCGGAGTAACTTTGCGGTCGAGGTGCTGGACGACATGATATTTGTGGCTGGTGGTTTCAACGGGGTGACCACCATAGCGCAGGTGGAGTGTTACAACGACCGCACGGACGAATGGTGAGAACCAGATGGATGGTATGAACGGATGGTACGAATTGACTATGGATGGATGGATGGATAGATAGATAGAATGATGAATGGATGTGATGGATGAATTAATAGGCGAATACGATTTTTTTTTTCTCTGGAAAGCAAGGGTCGAATATCTGTTTTTTAGAAACTAAACCAAAATTATGAGAATTTAAAATACCGTTCTCAAAACCGAAACAGTAATTATTAATATTTGAAACGGTGCCGAGCCCTGCAGTAGACGGTATACATACGAGTAGGTAGTCAGTACAAAAACAATGGACTAAATTATTAAAATATAAATAATATATATAAATAGATAATGAGCTAAGTGTAACACATTAAATAATTATTATTAATGTAAGTATAACATTGTAAATAAAGTATAAGTACCTATTATATCGGTATAGTGGGTATACTATGTAATAATGTAATAAATGTCTATCTTAGAGTCGATTTTTCAGCATTTCACAGTCTTGTTTTGTGAAAATTCACTTCTTATAAACTATTTATTAGCCATTTTATCGGCTTTAATATTTGTTATTGTAAAAATAGGGAGTCAGCTATAAAATATTTTCATATATCTATAAAAATATACATTTTCATAAAATATCTATTGCCTCATACCTCGTATATCATAATACAAACTTACATATTTAATTTTATATAATACTACAATTTACGCATTCTCTGTTATAAGACAACTATTATAGTAAGTACTACACTAGTACACTACTAGGTAGGTACCTAAATCTAATACCTACTATATTATATTATCATATAACTCATATAAGTATCAACATTATTTATATAAGGCATAAGCTGCTATATATATGCTAAGCTTACTCGTATATTGCGTCATATATAAGTTAATTAAATTTGTAAGTGGTTAAAATGTCATCTTCTAACAACCGATCTAACATAAGGCACTAGGCTATATTCATTTTCTCTTCCCCAAACAATTACCATGACCGTTGTTTAATTATTCATACGGTGAGTGTTCAACTATGATAGATGATTATTTTGATGACTTGTGGAGAACCCAAACTCCAAACTCACTCAATAAACGCGTAAGAGTTCATATTCTTTGTCAAAACAATTGATCTTCAAATTTTTAAATAATATCAAAGCTAGGCAAGTTTGTCATTTTTTTCAACTAGTTTAAGTTATTTTAATAAAAAAACTAACTAAGTTAGAATATAAGTTAGTTTCTGAAACTGTCAAAATTTCTAACTTAGTTAGTTGGAAGTTAGTTTGGTGAAAATTGTAACTTAAGTTAGAGTAGAACTTAGAAGTTAGTTTTTTTATAGATTAAAAAACCTTTTGGTTGAAATGTAAATAATAAGTTATCTAACTTAAATTATTGATTAAAACTGAAAAATTAAATTAAACACATAGTAATTTGATCAAAATGTTCTAATTAGGTAAGTAATAATTTCTGTCTTAAGGTGGTCTTAATTGACCATTTTCAAATTTTAAAAACTCTAAATTTTTTTTACACATGTTTATCTCTGCTGAGTTAGAATATAAGTTCTGATGTCTATAGAACAATCTTTAACCAAAGTTATGACTACTTGAATGCGATGAATTTGTATTATATTTGTAATTTTTCTGAATTTGTGAGAAAGATGTTCATTTTTTTTTT